>SCLH01063304.1:0-36281 GCA_004367855.1 Oikopleura vanhoeffeni
TTGAAACAATTGGCAATTAATGTTGAAAACTAAGTTCGAGTCAAGAAAAAAAAATTCGACACGGATTATAAAATAAACTCTCAGAAAGCATCAAATCGTAATGTCATATAGAAATCTTTTTTTATCTTTCAAAATTTGATTAGTTTACGTGATTCTAATTGGGTTTAATTTTAACGAATTTATAATAGGTTATTTTACTAGTTTCAATGTATTATTTTATGCGTGTTTGTGAAGAGGAGTAATGCGCAAAAAATTTCCAATATTTTTCTGAGATAACTGAAGTATTTATTAATTAAATAATTTCAAATTATTCAGAAAAAAAATGCGATTCATAACAATTCTTTTATGTTATTATTACCGAATATTCTGTCACCGTTATGACCTATCTAAACTAAATCAGATGATTCATTTTCACATGCCGAATACATCAGATGCTCGAAATTATTTTTTTTGGCGGATTAACGTGCCCGGGTTTTGAATGTTATGTTTTTATATATGTTGATTACAAAATTATTTCTTTCTACAAAATAACGGGGATAGAGATCCAGTGTGTATCAGTTGGACACAGACCAATCAGGCATGTAATTCAGTGCATCGATACCCATGATAATCTTAGCTTAAATGTTCACTACTGTATGTACATACATAACTATTATGAACATATTTATAGTTTAACAGTATGTGAGTTTTGCTCCTTTTTTCAGATATGCATCTTGCTATCTGCAATAGAGACGATTATTTATCTTTTCATATAACCAATCACAAACGGTGGATTAGTTATGAAATTGGAAAAGAGGAGTTGTGCTCGAAAATGTCGTCATTAATCACTAAAATTCTAGTCAGTATAATGAGCAGTTGGACGTTGGTTAGCGCGAATCGACGATCTGGTCCCGTTCCTTGGTTCGACCTCCGGACTTCTCAAAATTTTCTTGGTATACCCCAGAGAGCAAAAAACTTACATACGTATATATAAAAAATTTGGGGGGTTTTTAGTGTCAAGTTACTGGAAATAAATATGCCCAAAAAGGGGATTATATTAGTTCAGGAGGGTTTAACTGGGCTTTAAGTGGTAGAAACCTGTATGTAACATACGTGAAAAAAATTTGAAAATTCTATGTATGATATTAGAAAATAGACATTTTTGGTTTTAAAAAATATCATAATTGGTTCGCTCAAATATTATTAAACAGAAGAAATCGAAAAATTTTTATTACCATATGAATTTTGTTAACAACATCTGAACAAATGTTTAAATGTTTGTTTTAAAATTGTTTGTCAAGACTTTTTTCTTTATGATAAAACAATAATTTTCTTTATTTTCGTATATTAATTTTTCCGAGATACTTATTTTCTAACTCTCGATGTATTTCAGAGCAAACCACCCACTTTATTATGGGGCAATTTAAGTACGCCTTTCCCAATTTTGGAGAAAAAATGACGCAAGTGCAAATTCTTGTTTTTTTTATTGCAATATTATTCATCCCTTATAATGGCAATTCCTAATATGTCGAGTTATTATCACAAACTAATCACGTAGCCAATGTGAATAAGCATTTTTATTATACTGATAAATTTATTGGAACAATTTTGAGAAAAATTAACCCCAAATAAAGTTCTCGTCAATCTAACATTTTGGCCATTAGCTAAATTCAAAATACAACTGTCGTTAAAATAATCTAAACCGTAATTTGAACAGAAAATCAAATTTTACGGTTTTTTCAGATTAAATTGGTACTTTATCATATACGATCATACATTTCAACATAATATAAAAAACGCGAAAAATTTGCAATCGTTCAAAATTTCTATATCACACGAAATCCCGCTTATATGTGTAATGTCTAGTAAAATGACCCTACAAGGGGAGGTAAATTAGTCAACCCGGACCAAACATTTCAGACAAAAATGTCAAACATAATAATTATTATTCTAATTAATATAATCAATTTCTACATGTATTAAATTTTCGCTCGCATTTGAAATAAACTCGAAAATTTACCAAAATTTTTTAAATCTTTGTATGCAAAATATTTTGAATGGCTTGTCATATTTTGTACAGTCGTGCTCGTTTTTGGCTCGACCGTGAACCCAATCAATTATCATCAATTTCACCGGATATATTAAACTGGCCGTTAATTTTTATAATTTCTTTAAATTTTAAACGACTTTCTATGTGGTCCTTAAATTATCGAAATCCGTATATCAACTATAACGAAACACTTTCTCATCAACCCCCCCCCCCAGATGGCAATAATTATATTCTCTTCTAGTCATCGTATAAAGTGGCTAACATCAGTGCTTTCAAAGATATAAACATGAGGTCAAGATTTATGTAAGGGTTCTTAAACATTTATAGAGCAATAAGTCCCCACTTTCAACCTATTCAGCAACAACAATCTAAAATATTATGCGGGTAAAAACATCAAAAATACAGAATTTTTGTTTTTTTTTTCCGGTTTCCCCGCCAAAAAAATTTTTTTTTTACCGATATTCCGACTATCGGGCATTTTTGCATTCGCCTATTTTTCGAAGATGGCCTCAAAGCATGAACTTCTCGCTCAAAACAAACCAGACTAGCGTAGGCGTCCGAGTTTCATGACTTTAACAAGTTAAGAACCGTTATCATTGTCGATATAATAATGAATCGCGTTAGCGTTCGAAGGGTCACTACAACAATTAAACAACTTATGAATGAATAATAAATCGGCTAACTTCGACCAATGACAATTTCTATACATGCGCATCGGCCAATTGGTTGGTGTCGTGCAGATGACGGCTCTGAAACAAATTTTATGCTTTTTTATAAAAATGAAATTAAAGCTTGTTGGTAACTCGGTTTTTTGAACATGGCTAAGAAACCTTTTGATGAGTTTCAAAAATATTTCGTATGAAAAAAGTTTAAAAGATCTTGATTATGGAAATTTAAAACACTGAATTTACAAGAAAAAACAGATCAAAATTTGGACAAACTCAACTCTAAATATGCACAATCTTCAGCTGCACATTCATGAGGGTTTCTGAATGTGTAACTTTAAATCTATGAGGAATACATTTGAATTGACCCTAAAAGGTTCAAATACCTTATTTTGATATACTAGACCAATCCAAAATTTTCAAAAAAACTCAACTCGATTATTTGCTCACGTTCTGTCCGGTTAATTTACGTCATAAATCATTGTTGTACCTTAAAAACTCAGGGAGGAGATATATTTTGAAAAAATAATTCCGTCAGTTTTGTAAGCACTTTTTTGATTGGACGTTACTTCCGTTACTTTCGATTTTTTTATAGGATGCTAGATTTTTGCTGAAATACATTAGTTAGAGGTAATACTTTGTCCAACAGTTTGTACTTTTGCGATAATTGGCCATTGAAAACCCCGTTTTTCGCCTTAAAATGCGACGACCACCCCCTTAAACACAATTTTGGTCAAATTTTGCAAAGCCAAAATATAGCATCCGCATCTAACTAGAACACGGCGGAGTGTTCTAAAAAAGTTGTTGAGTGCATTTGTATTTGCGTCCTACTAACGAATCGGGATAATTTATAACAAACCCGATACTATACGACGACTCTCATCAAATTAAAAAATAATTGAAAAAAATACTTTCTTTTCAAAATTTATTTTGCCTAGTTTTATAGGAATATATGGTTGGTTTTTCAATTGAGTGATTTTCATAAAAAAGTTATTTTTGTCACCTCATTTATTTTGATTAATGATCGTGCAGACCCGTATTATTGTCTGGTATCGACAAAATCAAAATAAGCTAAAAACCAGCTAGCAGCAGTAAATGCGTCAAAATAGCCTCCACAAAATGGCTACACAAAAACAAGAAGATTGTCTCGACAATATTTTCAAGTTAGCCACTGTTAATTCATAGGCTCTGATAAGAATTTGAAAAAAAGAGAGTATCATAGAAATAGGTTATTTAAAGATCTAACATATTTCTGCTTACTTTTGGTCCTAAATGACCTTAGTTTTACAATTAAACATAAAACCCTAAAATCCCCGTAAAAAATTGATCACAAATACTGGTTTATGATATCCTCTTGGGTTCAATTCCCAGAATTTTTTTGTCGACAAATTTTATCAGGGTATATATTGATTGTAAAGGATTTGGTTAACAATAGTCTTATGAAATTATACACACAATGTAAAAATTTACATTTATTCGCGCAATGTTGATTCGGACATTTCTCCTCATAATATTCGCTGATTTTTGCAAAAAAAGTAAGATATCATAAAATGAATACAGTGCTACTAGTTAACTATTGTTAAGTTATCAAAAAGAGGAATCTAAAATATATTTTAGACTTCTTGTTTTGATTACGTAACTGGTAACTACGTAAGTGATAATGTTTTCTTCCACATTTTTCTGGAAAATCTAACCGATTTATCATACAGTTTTTTTCAGTACAAAACAAATAAAGAGTTTGTTTAAAATTGAAAAAAAAGTACATTTTTCTTCGTTTTTATGCAATTTTAAAATCACAAAAAATATATTTGCTCAGATTTGGCTGAAATTTTTGGGATTTTAACTAATGTCGGGGGGAAATGCGATTCGCACTGAAAACTTTTTCGAATTTTCGAAATCGCTGATTGGTCGAGCTTTTTTCCCTTTTAATCATTAGTTAATTAGGTACCTAAAAATTGGGTTTCCATACATAGAAATTCCATACTTTTTCAGTGGGAATTTTAAGTAAAGGTGGTGAAATTTTAAATAAAGGAACTGGAAAAGTTTGGAATTTCACATATATAAGAATACAGTTCTTCCTGGAATCGTTTTGCGCTCATGGTGATACCAATTTTTAGGTACCTTAACTAATTATTAAAGGGGGAAAAAACTCGACCAATCAGCGATTTCGATGAAGTTTTCAGTGCAAATCGCATTTTTTCCACATATTAGTTAAAATCTCAAAATTTCAGCCAAATCAGAGTAAGTTTATGGGTCGTCTACGTATCCGAAAATGTTGAACACCGTGCGGAAGTGTTTTTTTAAAACATTTTTTAACAAAAACACGATTTTTGAACAAAAACATCATTTTTTAACAAAAAACAGCATTTTTCAACAAAAAAAACATTTATTGACAAAAAAACATTTATTAACAAAAAAAAACTGTTTTTTAAACATTTTTTGTTAAAAATACTTTCCCCTTTATTACCTGTATCAGATGCATTATGACGTTATGATTGAAAAAGTCTGGCAGCGGACAGCCATATTCCTCTTTTGCATTTTGAAAACTGCACCATTCCGCAAAATAAACTTGTAGTAAACCACCAACCGCAAAAACTGAACCGGTTGCAGCATACCACAGAAATGTCACTCGGTCTATTGGCAAGCTAAGACGACTCCAGAAAACTTGAGAAATCAAACCTAAAAAATATTATTGAATAAAAAAAGTATTTCTTGGTGTCATATTTCATTCCCTCGGGTCAAATTGTATGTCTTTGCAAAAATATTACGACAGTCAGTTTTTAAAAATAAAAAATGATTGTATGCTCTGAACAATAATTTGAAAAAATGATCAAACTCTAATTTATTTCGTGATTTAAATTATATTCGCATACCACGGATTGCGCTTTCAAAATAATCGTTTCTCTTTTTCCATCAATTATAAAAATTTTCACCGATTTTTTTTTAATTTGGATATGAACTTTTTTCGATTTTTGAACTTCAAAAAAATAATATCTAGAACCCAACTAAAAAAAGAAAACATTTTTTTGGTGCTACTGTTTATAACTGTCGATAAAAATTGGAATATTGACAAGAATTATGTTAAAATTTCAGAACTTTTTGTTTATTTTCTTGGAAATAATTGGCCACCCTAGTTTATTTTTATGTGTCAAAAAAATTAACCTGAAATTATCCGAAAATAGAGACAAAAAAAATATTTTAGGAGTTACATAATAAGATAAAAACACTGACCAAAACAAAAGTTTTATGAATTATTATTTTTAACATAATGTTTTTTAGTTTTAATTTTAAATTCTAGAATTTTTCGTCTATTCAAATTTCGAGATATCGACAACCTGATACAGTGATTGAATACTGTAGTTGAAAACCCATTTTCGACGAAATTTTTCCAAAATTTTGAATCAGTCCCCTGATTTCTGCGAAAAAATATTTTATTCGATAACTTATTTTCAACTCTCTCCGAGAGACGAGTTATATCGAAGATGAGACGAGTTCATAATTTTTTTGTTCCTTTATCGATATAATTGTTTAGAAACAATGAATCTCGACAAAAACAGTAAAATCTTAACCCCCGCCCGATTACTCATATGTTGTTCAGCTTAAAATGGACATAATTGGTCGCTCGAATGCGTAGGTGGTGCTTTAACTGTTAAAGAAATTGTAATTATATAATAATTTATAATAATAATTACTCATTTATAGTTAAAACAATCATCTCGATATTAAGAAAATTATTTTATATGGACGATATATCACAATGAATTCAAAATAGAATACCAATACAATTTGGCAAAACAGTTTCAACAAATGTAACAGTAAAGATTCTCTAATTTATTTTAAATGGTTATGTTTCCGGTATAATATGAAATAAATTCTTATGCAAAACAGGATAAAATCAGCTGGACCTGCTTAATTTTCAGGTATATATAAAAAATATTTATTATAAACGATATATTACTAAATTGAAGTGTTGGATATTATGCGTGCATTATGACGATTGTAGCACCTTGCGTGTGGCACAATTATCCACTTTCAAAATAGCTATAATTTGAAGATGTCACTTTCGCATCACTTTTATCAATATGGGTGTAGAAAATGTTTACTGTAACTTAAATGTGCATTATATATCTAATTAGAACGCTCGACGGACAAATTTGCCACGATAGTTGTTTTCTCTAAAATGTTGCGATAAAAATTAATGATAGTACTTCGTTAATATAAATTTTTTACGGCCCCTTAAAAATTGTTGAGAATTTGAAAAGTTATCATACTATTTTCGAGGGAAAACAAGTGAAAATAAGAGACATTTTGAAATGCTTCCAGTCGGGCAACTTACAAAAATAAATTTACCGGTTATGTTTCCCTTCATCCAAAATCTTTTTGATTACGTATACATTTGGAAGGTAATTCGTACCTGCCTTATGGCTAGATTAATGAGAAATCTTTTAGAGACAAACAAGTTGTGGCTGATTTGTCTGTCGAGCGTCATATAAGGTACTCCAAAAACTTATTCGAAAGAATTATAATTTGAAAAGATAATATTTGTTATTTTGTGACTGATCAAATTTTTATAACTCGTCGAAAAATTTAGGATTTCTGAAAAGTAAATGGAAAGTAAATGGCTGATAAATCGGTTCAAAAAAATAACAAAGGTATTTTAAAATCACAATAAATTTTACTGGTCGTTTTCGATTGTTCAAGAAACTCATATTTTCCGGGATATTACCTTTCAAAAATAGCAAATTACTGCAAATTAATTGCCATTATTTTAACATACAAAACAACATTTTATGGTTACAAGGGAAACTTAGCCTTTTCAAGGATTTAATGTTGTGATATCATAATAAAAATATACATGTAGAGATATCGGAGTTTACATTTTTGGTCGACTTATTTTTAATTTTTTTGCATTGAAACCGTTTGGTTAATTCTTTCTTCTTAAAATTGATAGACTTTAACGCCTACGCATTTTTTAAAGCAAAAAATAGGAGAAAAAAAGTATACTTAGCATTTCCACCATTAATTTCGACCCATAGAAATAATAGGTGGATTCTTCTGAAATTTTGAGGAGGTTAATTATATATGAAAACATGGAAAAAAATTATAAAAAAAATTTTTGGTCGTCACGTGATCAAAATATAGCGATTTGTTTTTTAATTTAGCGAAATGCTATGTATACTCCCAAGCAGGGTTGTAAAAGGTATGATCCCCAACCGGATTTTCTATCCCCATCCCCATTTTTACCCTATCTTTTGCTTAACCCTACGCAAAAAGGGGATGGAAAACCCACGCAAAAGCCATTCTTTTTACAAGCCTGCTCCCAAGATATCAATTTCGAAAAGATTAATTTTTTAATATATTTTCTAGACTTTTACCTGGTTTCAAATTTCGAAATATTTCTAACCTTTCTCTGTAAGGTCATGACTTAATGACTAACAACATAATATATAGATACTGAAATGTTTATTCTTTGTTTTTGTGAGAAGATTCTGAGAGTATGATTGTATTTCTCTGTTTTTGAAGTGGACGTGGGGCGAAATGAACAAAAATGACATTGAGTCATAACGACAAATTTATCATATTCAGGAAAACGGCGGTGGTATNTATTTGTACACCACTACAAAGAAATGGTGTAGATTGTGGACCATAATTTGTGGTTGTCATACACTTATTGTTGCAGAAAATATTTCAAGAAAAAAACCATCATTTATTAGAATTCCATCGAAGCCCTCTTTGGTAAAAACTTTTAAAAAATTATTTCACTGAAACTTGCCAAATTGTTTTAACCGTTGCTTTAAGCCGTTCAATCCAACGAATTAAATTTATTTCATTCATGAAAAAAAACATTTCTTTCGATGTGATAAAATTTCGTTTTTTTTCGAATTTTTTAAAAACTTTAAAGTCTCGATTTTGACGTAGAAATCCTAGTAAAACAAATAAAATAAATTGAACTTGGTGGATTTGACCGTTTTTTGCGCTAACTAATTAATTAAGAATAAAAATAACATTTTACCTCTTTCAAACCAAAGAAATCAATAGTTATCGTAAATAATGGTCCTTGAAATAATTGATTGGAAATTATTTGAACAAAATTGTGTGTAGATTTTTAAGAGATAAATCAACTGTACGAGATAAATAAAATTAAAAGTAAAAACTACAAATTAATTTAATAGTTTTTCATTCATACATCCCTATGACATGTACAAAATTCAAATATCCCTATATTTTTGCGTGAGAAAAAGGCTTATCTTTTGCTTAGAAATGTTTGAAAAAACGCCTACATTTTGCCTTCACCAATACGCCCGACGTCTGAAAGAAAAAGCTGCTGTTATTTTATTTGAGTGATTATTCTAGGCTGTCACCTGTCAGATTTGGGCCGAGACAAAGTTCAAAAAGTTGATTTTTGAGTACTCCCATTGTGTTCGTTAGTGAATTTGGAGTAAGAAATGGGCTTATGGCAAATCAAAATTTTAACTCCCTGGTGTCTAAAATGGCCAAAATAAATTTTACCATTATGAAAAATCGCAAGAAAGCTTTATTTTTAAAATTTTATTTTTCAGCCAAAAGTCTTAGAAATTTTTTCTCTTTCGTTTGATACCCATATTAGGTCATTTTCGGTCATTTGAAAATCTCGAATTTCGAAAAAATTTGAAAAAAATCTCGAAAAATTTTCAAAAATATTTTTTTCAATTTTTTCACAAAAAAATATCAGGAATGGCTACCTCGGATTTTTTAACCGCTCTTAGTCTCGATTTTGGCCTCGACAGGTGACNATTTTCTTGTTGAACAAAACGGTAAATTAAGTGATTTGCGAGCACAAACATTTAAAAGTGATATTTTTTCCTCTTATTTAAAAAAAATGATATAATTTGCCCTTATTTCAAAAATGAGATATATTTTGCCTTTATTTTAAAAAAGTGATGTTTTTTGTCCATATTTTAAGAAAGTTTTGTTGCCCTTATTTTAAAAAGTGATATTTTTTGTACTTATTTTAAAAAGGTAAATTTTTTGCCCTCATTTTAAAAAGTGATATTTTTTGCCCTTATTTAAAAAAACGTGATATTTTTGGCCCTTATTTTGAAAAGTGATATTTTCCTCAAAACTAACGAAAGGGGCCGTTTTTGCGATACCTTTTGAATGCGGGATCAGGATTTAAAAAATATTATTTTACCTCAATTGTATTCTCTGTTTTGAAGTGGAACCGTGCAATGACTAGAAAAACGGAGGGTGTAACTTTATCATAGTAAAAAATATAGGAAGACATAAAATATAAATGATAAATATTCTAGGTTATGGAATATGATTATATCCCTGACGCTTTGTCGGTGACTTTATGGGTGGTTGCTTTATTGGTTACTTTTAAACACTTAAAATGGTATCACAAAATATACTTATTTTATATACGTATTTTAAAATATATGGACAAATTATTGCACTTGTTTTAAAGTAACCGATTAAGCAACCAACCATTAAGCTTGAGGGATCTAATCATATTCAAAACTAAAATAATGAATCATAGATATTTTTGGGTTTTTACTAGTTAATGTTTCAATGATTAGTTATCCCTGCTGTGACCCGCAAAACTAGGAACAACTCTATAGGCGATTTTGAGGATAAATTTTCTCGAAATAATGTCATGATTATTATGGCATTATTTCGAGAAAATTTATCCTCAAAATCGCCTATAGAGTTGTTCAAATTTTTTTGAACTTCCAGTTTCAGGTATATCTGGTTTTGATATTCTCAATAAACTTCAACTTGAGTCGACAAAAATACTATGGGTATATAGATTACAATGCCCGAATCATTCAAAATCTTTAATTGGTTTTATTCTTGTGAAAAACCATTTTGGGACACGAATCGCGTGATAATTACGTAACTGTTGATACTATTTATTTCAACCAAAATACACACTCGAATTGAGCACCTACGCACAGAATCGGACCAATAAAATACAAATGAAGCAAGCTAGGCTAGGATTTACATTTTGTATTATCAGAATTTACATAACATCTCGCGATTCTTGTCCCAAAATAGTTCTTCACCAGAATAAATAAAAAAGATTTATTTGAACTCGGGCATCGTAATCGATATATTTGGTAAAATTTCTATGGATTTGTTCCTTCAGATAACCAAGATTATAAATTCTTATCAAAAACGGTTCACTAAGAACACCATATTATATGACCCGATATGGTCACTAAAATCAATTTAGAAAATAAATTTGTTTCGATTAATAAAGGAAATTATACTTATGAAACATACATAAAGGTCGTATTTTAGATACCCATATAAGTCTCTATTTTCGTTTGTTTGTGTGACAGCCTAGTTACACATTTCAAGTGTATTTTTTATTCGACTCTATGAACTGCTCTGACCCCTTCAAATTGAGATTTAAGAAAAAAAATTAACTTCTCATAATGAATAATAATAATAATCATTTAAAAACAAAGGGGCTTTTCTAAACACTATCGGTTAAAGTGCATAAATGGTCTTTGTTTTTTTGAAGGTTATTATAATTTTAATGGAGTACAATAAAAAAGTGTGTTTTGAAATGTGTGACTCTCCTTTAACTACATATTCACAGTCGTAACTATCAGAAAAAAGTGCGTCCTAAGGGTCCGTCCTTATAGATTCACTCTACTGTACTCCCTTTTACCTCAAATAGTCACCATTTTAAGAGAAGTTAAAGAGATACCTCAAATTCAAAATTTTAAAAACTTTAGATCTTGCAAATAAAATTTGTACCGAGACTTTAATTTAATCTCATTCAATCAGAAAACGTTTTTTCGGTACACTATCGCTAGAGAGCAAAAAATAAATTTTGTTTACAATTTTTATTGTATTAAAACACTCAAGTTTTCCATGATATCGAACTTTTTACCCGTTTTTTTACTTTTTAGCGAAAAACTTTTCGTTTTAAGTTCAGAGGCATCTATTCGAAATCGACTACTGTCTATAAAGTTTTTGTTTGTTTGAAGTTAAAAGCAAACAAATTTAGTTAACTTATACGGCGGCGGTAAAAAACGCTGACCAAAATTTTTATTGCGTAAAATATACTCCCCTAAAATGAGTTATCTATCAGTCGTGCACCAATAGGTCGCACGACTTCTTTTTTTGGCCCGCATTTTTTCGAACAAAACGCGGGCCAAAAACGTATACCGATAAACCATATTAGCAAAAGATTTAATTATTTTTATAAAAATGGCTTTGTTTTTATACACTTCCCACTTTGAATATGCCAACATATACAAGCTCTCATGAGATCAATATCAAAATTAAAACATAAAAATACGGCGCTATAGAGCAAACATTAAAATTGTCATATTTTGAAAGGCCCATTTTGATTTTTTGACTGATGCGTGATTGATGCAAAACGACAAATGTAATTATAGTTTGGAAGATCTAGAATCTGAAAACTACAAATTCAATATTCTGGCAATTTTCAACGGCCGTAAAAAAGCTGAAGTTGAAATGACCATATATTTCAATATTATATGACCATTATCGAAAATTATTCCTATTGCGCCTTTTCTCAGCACGCGTCATAACTTTGAGCCAGTGTCAATCACAACACTTCGAATTGACGACTTAATTCAGAATCCGCGATTTAATTGGTCACTTTCTCAAAGTTATGACGCGATGCTAGAAAGGCGCAATAGGGATTAATTTTCTGATTATATTTAAATATACATATTTGAGAATCCTTGATTCTGATTGGTTAGGTAATTTCAACGATCAAAATCGAGCTGAAATCTTGAAATTTTTTGAAACACAAATCTTAGTTATCCGAAACAAAAATAAAAATTTTGCTTGATTAGTATTCCCTAATTGTGACCCATATCCCCTGTTCACACTTTTGTAAATATCCCGGCCTACTTCTTAAAAACACTTAACGGGACATTGTTTATTTAATTAATTACTTACCAATCATTATAATAAAATTGGACCCATTATAAAATTGAGCTGTAATATAATAAGGCCCAATCGGCTGCGATTCCACCCCATACAGTTTAACCAAGCTATAATTATGCCACAACACCCCCGTAAAGCCGTAAATCCATCTGTAATGCCCAATTTTCTCAATTCCAGAATATTCAGGGCCTACCAAGTTCAAGCCAGTGAAAAGCAGGAGCCGATCCAGCAAAGCAGTCATTATAACTTGATAAAAAGATAGTCAAAATATTATTTGAAATTTTTGGTCAGCTTTTCAAACAACATTTTGCTACAGATTCGTTTTTTTTTACGATTCCTGTTTCATGTGAATTTTCTTTCGGTTTCACTCTGTCATTTTGAAAATCGAAAAACCGGCTCTGTAAAGTTGTTTGAAAACTTGACTCAACATTTTAAATAGATCGCATGCGAAAATTTCGAACTATCTCACAAAGATTAATACTGTCCTGAAAAAAAATACCGGTTATTTTTTTTCTAGAAGCCGATAATTTTTGGCGAATTACCGATAAAAGCGGAAATTGTAAAATTGCCTCTGCAGCGAATTAATGACAATTTTAACATTGTGTAAATAATTTCATCTTGGAGCAAAAATTATGAATTTATACGGACATTGTCAAAATTGTATGTGCAATGTCGATTTGCGCATTTTCACATAATTTCTAAGTTATTTTTGGACACACTTTCAATTTTTTTTTTATATCGTTAAAGCACAATTTCACGTATATCATATACGGTATATGACTAATTTAATTGCAAATTTTTAAAAAATATGAAATTATACTAAAATTATACAGGGGGTTATATTTGTTATATCAGTGATATCAAGAAAAATTACCATATTATTTTTTTTTTCATAAATTTTTTGAAATTAATTTTCAATTTCGAAAATTTGTCGAAATTAATTTTTAATGTTAGAATTTTTGAATTAATAAATTTACTACAGGGGGGCCAATATCGCCGAATGTGCCAATATCGCCGAAACTTTTGTTCTTGGCGCCTATATCGCAGGATTTTTTTTGCCGAAAAGTTCCGGCGATATTGCCCACTCCCTGTAGTAAATTTGTTACTTAAAAAATTCCGATATTAATTTTTTATTTCAAAAATTCTGACATTAAAAATTAATTTCAACAAATTTTCGAAATTGAAAATTAATTTCAAAAAATTCAAGAAAAAAAAATAATATGCTAATTTTTCTTGATATCACTGATTTAATCACCTATAAAGTACAAAAAACGCGACATTGTCAAATCAATTAAAATTGTGTTACAAATTTCACCTTGAAATTATGCCTCTAAATTTAAAAAATATCTTACGCACATGTTTCAGAATATCTTACCACTGAATTTAGGAATAATATTTTTTTAACGAAAACAATTCACTGAAAAAACATTCTCTAACATTTTTTTGTGTCGTTTTAATTTGACAATCCGAAATACAGAAATAACTAAGTAAATACAGATAACCAAATATATGTGGTTTCGCAGATTCGAACGCAGGACCATCGCATTGCTAGAACTTCTAGTTTTTGATGTTAGTTTAGCTTCACTTTCACCTGGCGGGATGGCTGGCTCGAAAGCGCTACACACCACTTCGCCATTGTGGATCCAATTTTTTTTTTGAAAAACCAGAAGTAGTTTGTTAATAATGTTTGAAAAAATAACCGAAAGGTGGCGCTGTCGGAAAAATGACACACGGATAAAGCGCGAATTTTGATTTAAAGTAATATTTTTTAATATTTATTTTGTATACCTTGACAACAACTCTCCACAACAATTCCCAGCCGAGCGGGGTATTAGGATAAGCATTTGTATGTGGAAAGAACTGATGCACCAATCCACCTCCGATAGCAGCGATAGCAAAAGTAAAATAAAATATTGAAGGAAACAATCGTAAAGACAATGGGTCATTTGGGTTAAAATCTTTTCCACGAAACTTGTGCTGTAAATAAGGTCTAAAAAAAATTATTCAAAACTTTTCTTCGAAAATTACTGATTTTTGTGAGAGTTGCTATGATTTTCAAAAATTGAATTTGGGATTTTTTACGGTTTCGATTTTTCCTTTATAATATTGAGAATGAGAGCTTCGGCCAATTGAAATTTATTCAAAAAATGCGAAAATCGACTTTATGTACCGGTACAAATACCGGTACGATCATACAAAAAATTTTGGATATTTTTTTTGAAAAACTTTTGGATATTTTTTTTGAAAAAATTTATACAAATATCGCCTGGGTCCCAAAATCTGAAACTCGAAGGACTGTTATTAAGCTCAGCACAGACGTTTAAAAATGACTAAATGGCGTCAGGTACTCCCTTAATAGAAAACAAGAAAACTGGAACGAAAGTAATTTTTGAGCAAATATTTTCTTGAATTGATCTTAACATTAATTTTCGTGAAATCTCAAAAGAAAAGATCACCATAAATGTTTATGAAAAAACATAGTTCTAAATTAATTGTTCGAGTGGCACATTTTATTGCAACACGACACGGTTTTGTTGACCCAGTGTCACTCAATAAAATATGCCCTGTATTCCAAACTAGCTTTTAGGCCTGTTTTGGCTTCATTGCCTCAATTTTTGAATATTTAGGGATTAAAAGTTTAAATTTTAAACGGTCTAAAAAAACAGGTCTATGATGAACACACCACTCAAATAATTAACGAGGTTTAAATAAATCGCATTTCTCGTTGACCTAAGTCTATAAACAACTGTTTTGTTTCACGATGTCTAGGGTTTCAACCACGAATTTTTAGAGGTTTGAAAGCTTGTGGTTATCAAATCAACTTTTGGTCGATTAAGAATTATTTTTCACAAAGATTTTGAAATTTTGTTCTAATTTAACCTCAAAAATAAAATTATTTTAGAACTAGGCCAAAGACTTTCATTTTTTCCACAAATTTCAACTATTTTTTTAGATGAGCATGTTGAACATTTTCTATCGTTTTTGATCTTTTGAGTTTAGAAAATAGACTATATAATATAGACTATATTATAAAGTCTATATATCTTATATATTTAGTTCTCAAATAACCATTTCGAAAAAATATCAAGAATATACTTTGAAGTTTTAAATTTTAATTTCTTAAAAAATTTAAATCAAAAAACGACTAAAAGTAAAAGATTACCTTAATAACTGTAGACCACAGGCGATTGATACTGTCCCCACGTAACAATAGGAGTAAAGTCTAGGTCTACGCTACGTCGGTAGTGAGTACGTAGACGGAACTGCTATATGTTTTAGACTTCTAAGTCTACTTGATAAACCTTCTAAGTGAACTTCTGCAACAGTTTGCTTGAATGCTTATCCTGCGATGGTCGACACAACACGTTTTGTATTTGATATACGTAACCTTATTTATTTAGTTATTCAACAGTTTAAATAAATCTATCTCTGTACTTACTCGGATATGTGAATCTCTCGATGTGCCGAGTTATCTTAATATCTGAGTGAATACACAGTTGATTGCCCTATTCGCCTCCTATTGGTCGAATAAGCAATCTTAGAATCTAGTGTAGTACTTCCACTTATGTAAGCTTCATACACTAGCATACACGACTCGGTCGACTTCTCCAGGTCTATGACCCTTGGAGGTCTATGACCCTCAGCCTGTGATCTTCGTCACCGACCCGTTGAGCTCCAAGGCTCGAGTAAAGACTCGTGTATCCTAAGTAGTTCTGCGCGTTACGCCATAAGGTAATTACTAATGTAGCACCATATTGTGTCATCGGTTCCCTTTGCCCATAACAGATGGCGATGTTGCATTTTTCTTTGTCCCTAAAAATATTTTCGTAAGTCTTAGTTGTTATGCAGGTGGAAAAAACGGCGGAGGTCATTTTTCTTACACTTTTTTTCCGAAATTTTAAAGTTGTAACCTAACAAAAAATAATTTTCAAATTTTTTGCTCTCTCATTCTAAGCACTCACCTCTTCGATATTAAGCCGAAAAATTTGATTTTTCCCGTTTATAAGGACAATGGCCGTTCTCACAAAAACATTTTTTGAAAAAAAAGCTTCCAAAATTTTCTTGAATTTTTTTTATAAATTTGCCGAAAAATGCGTGGGCAAAAAAATTCATAAGTCAAATATTTTATGACTCCCCACCCGTTCCCCAAGAAAAAAATCAAACTAAGCTTCAGACTGTATGCATTTTCTTCTGAACAGAAAATTATCGGGAGGCAAAATTTGTTGAGCTTTTATAAGTCAAACTTCACCGCAAAATTATTTCGACAATTTTTTTTCGATTATATAAATTATTTTCCCGCTGCACTTACTACTCATATATGAAGGGAGTTGTCCGCTTATAGATTTATCAAGTTCAAATTTTTTCTCAAAGGCCTAAAAAAAAGAACATTATACAAAAATTCTAGGAGTTTTCGACAGATTCCAGTACAGATTTTTGCGAAAATCGACTTTATTTAAGTAAATATTTGGATATCCATTTTGGGGTAAAAAATGCTTCCGGTAAATGCGGTGAACTTTTTTTCCCCCAAAAATGTCCGAATTGGCAACAAATCGATTTTCAAGGTCGTGTTTTTCATGAAATATCGGTTTTTCGAGCTTCTCAACCTCTTTTCACCTCCAAACTATTATTTTCTGAAAAGCATTGGAAATTGACATCGTTTGCTCAAAAAAAAGATTTTATGGGCGAACATAGTATGTCAAACTTTTTTCATCAAGATAAATTTTTGTTTCAAAAATATTTTGTTTCTTGGCTTTTGATTAACCTTTCATCCCCTCTCAGACTCGAAACTAACATATACTATAGATGATATACTTTATCTGCTATGATAGTATTACTATATAGAACATATTCTATAGATTATATACTATATCTGCTATTGATTCATACTCTGCTTTACAGAATAAAAAAATAATAAATTAATGAAAGATGATATCATTACCTTTATAAATTATTGTGCCATATTGTCCTTATAGACGCACACCATGATCAAAAATGTTTCAAAAGTTTAAAATGGGTATCGATTTTATTGCCTCATTTTGTAGATATTGTTGATATCCAGAAAATATTTGATGAGGCAATAAAATTGATACTTTTTTTTTACTTTTGAAATTCCTTATTTCACGGAATTTATAGTTTTTCTCAACATGGGAATATTACGTGGTGAAAACGCATGTAAATGTGCCCCCGCCATTATTCCTCAATTACGTTTAATTTCATATTTCTGAACTATTCTATAGATTTTCTCTCGTCAAAATCAGTTTCAAATACAAGTTCAAAACATGTGCGACATTTGATTTTTAATAACCGCGGTTAACTGGTGGTTAATTAAAAATACCTTATCAGTCCTAAAAAGCAAAATATATATTTTATATAAATAAAATATCGTATTTAAGATGTTTATTGTAAGTCAAAAATACGGAAAGTATATCTACGTGTCTAAGTTTAAATATTAGTTTTGAAAAAAATATTTTCATAACTTAAAATCTCAGTTTATGGAGAATAATAAAAAAAAATGACATGATTTCCCGGTGTACTGAGGTTTTATTCCATCATTTCATGGAGAATTTTACAAAATTAGCTCAGCTTAATTTGTTTATTTCAACATTTTTTACAATATTCTTAAGGAGGTAGTGGTCGAAAAAAAAGTTTACCTTTTTGATAGACTTTTTTCCTTTCTTTTGCTAAGAAGAATGCAAAAATAGTCTTACATTTTCGAGTATACATTTTTGGTCGACGTGTTTTTGTTTAAATTACAATATTTTTCTTTGAAAAGTGCGTAGGCGGAAATCAGCAGTAAATTTCGATGTTTAATTTTACTGCTTATTTCCGCCTACACACTTTTCATCTTAAAATATCAAAAGAAATCGACCAAAATGTATACTTCTGAAAACAAAAGATTAAAAATAAAATCAAGCCGACTAGCAATCGAGATGCCGAGACCATCGATTAGCAACCACCACCCCTTTAAATTATCTTGGTCTGAGTTGTTCTCATAAAATAATCTAGACGAGTCTGAAAGAATTTTAAAATGTTTTTGATCATGAATGGCTAGTCTGTATCTAACAAAGGTTTTGAAATCTTTATCGTTTCTTTAGGTTGTCAATAAAACATCATAAAATAAATTTTTTTCACAAGACTGTTCACTTTGGGTTCAACATGAAACTGACAAGGCTGTGATTGGCTGAACGATAATGTCGGACTGACTGACCCCAAGTAGAACAATTTAAATAATTTTGGCCATCTAGACTGAAATTTCAAAAAAATGTCCTTAAATTTATTTCGAAAACCGGTATTTTGCTACTAGTTTGATTACCCATCTATGTCTGGTCAACATTTTCCTGCAAATCAAAAAAAGCGCAATAAAATTTGAAACTCAATGACTTTAAATTGAGGAGAAGCAATGATCGAAAAATGTTATTCAGAGTTTTCTTCAAATAATTTTTTTGGTCCAAAGTTAAAGTTTTTCCAAATGATGCCTGAAGTTTTATTTCTGAAACAATTTCTAGAATTTGAATTTTAGAGGTTTTTCCTTATCCAACTATCAACAATTTATAAACCAAATTACCGATTCTGATTTTTTTTTCAAAATTGTTTACGGAATTGGTCATAAATATTTTAGGGCCTTATCCTAACAGAAAATATTTACAAAAAAAAAGATATCTAAGAAAAAAAGAAATTTTTATGCAAAATACCAATTTCTGCTTTTTTAAAAAAACAAACTGTTATCTTATTTATTTATTTTCTGTACACCAAAATTATTTCGCAAATCAAGTCTTTATGAGCAATAAATTAGCTGTCCTTTACCGCCACCGTGTGGTATCGGCATAGTATCAAAAAAAAAGGAGTAAACTAAAATGTTCAAAAAAGTGATTGATAGTGCCAACTGTGAATTTGAACCTTGTTCGAGTTAAAAACTCCAATCGTTAATTAACTTGTTAGCTCTGTTTTTTTAAGTGAGTCATAAAAGATAGTTTAGTACTGGTACAATCCATATTTCTGAAATTTTGGGCCATAATCGAAAAACGGCTCTGCAGTAACACGTAGCTTGAAAAGTTATATTAAGGCCCATAATATAACTTTTCAAGCTACGTGTTACTGCAGAGCCGTTTTTCAATTTTTAACCCGTAATTTCCGATGTCTCTTTTTGGCGAAAACCGATAATTTTTGACGAATGTCCAATAAAAACCGAAAATCAAAGAAACTGTCTCTGCAGCGCAACTTAAAATGAGAAGGGATATAAGGACTCAAAATATCAGAAAGGTCGAATGTGTCAATTTGGCCTGACCTAAAACGCCGCTTTGATCTATTTAAAAAAACGGACCTTAGTTTTAAAGAGGATTTTAACCCTGGGCCCATTTGTGAAGCTTGTTCCAACTTGTTCATTGATATGACAATTTAGTAGCTAGGATTACAGTGCCAAAGTCTGCCAAAAGTTAGACTGCAAAAGATGGTCGGAAGGACATTATCGATGAGCCAATCACAGCCTTCACATTCAGTTCTGGGCCGAGGGATCTATGTCGAACTCAAAACTAACTCAGACAGTCTTGTGACCTGGATTAAGGGCGTACCGAGTGTACAAAGATTAATGCTGGAAAATGAATGGAAAAAATAAGAGTAAAAAACGTTGTATATCTCTAGAACGTCACGTTCGCCCCCTAGAGGGCACTCAAGGTCAAATCTTCAAAATCACATATTTCCCAAAATTTAATTTTTCAGCTACTATGTCTTAGTACTTTTGAAGACACAATTTTGAACGCTAAAAAATTGTTCCGACGTGCATGTTATGAGATATAAATCTAAAATACTTGACCTTGAGTGTCCTCTAGCGGGCGATTGTGACATTCTAGAAATGTAAGACCCTGTTCATTCTTATTTTTAGTCGATTTATTACAGTCTTGAATTTTCAGTAAAATCAACTCGTTATCCCATTTTTTTGATTTCTTAACTCTAATAGGGTACCCTATGGTAAATTTCACATGCAGGGCGCTATTTCCATATGAAAAAGATGCTTATGCAATTGAATTTATACCCCCGCCTCAATTTTCTCGCAAAACATTTGTTTTACCTTAGTAAACAATATAGTATTTGTTATGATGACGTCATAATTCAGATTCTCAATTTGTATAAAAATACTATTATCGTGAAATGTTTTATGATGTGTGAAGCGGGCAAAATTTTATTTTTTAACTTTTCCTCAAAAATATCCGTAAAATTTTGGAAGAAATCTAAAATTCGGAAGCATTTTTAGAGAGCCCTTAGAGCTAGGCTTTTTTATTCATTCGAAGAATGAATTAAAAAATTTGCATGAAAAGTGTAGGAAGAGTAGGCTTTTTAGTGAGCTGTTATGACCACTAGGGGCATAAATAAAAAAAACGGCTTTAGAGTGCTTCCGTTTTCATACGACCGCTACCCCCTTAAACTTAGCAAATCGGCCATTTCCGAAGATCCAGTCAAAAATATCTAATTTTTTCATAAAAAAATAATTTGGTATTGTGAAAAACTGTTGAGTTTCTAAATAAAATAAATTGAAAAAAATATTAATTTTCATATTTTTCAAGAGGGGGGACAATACCTAGTCATAAGTGGTCGAAAAATATCAAGAGGAGGCATCATCTAGGTAACCACTGTATACCAGAAATTGAAAAAATTGTAAACAGTTTTTCGAAAACTTTAGCTGATTCTATAACAGAAAAGAATTTCAGGAGCATGGTAGCATTATTTTGCGGCACCTTTTCTCAAATCGCCCCGGAATGGTTTCTAGGTATTTGTCATGATTCCCAGTTTGTATAAAATTAATAATACTATAAAATATCTTATGATTCATCACGTGTCCCAAAATCGATTCATATTATTAGGAAAAATATTCATTTTAATGCAAGTCTAAAAATTGACAAAACAATTCATCAGAAATTCAAAAAATATATATTTTAAACAAGAATTTTAAAGCATCTATAAATAGAAAAAAATAAATGTGGGATAAGATAATGATAACATCCTTTTTAACCAAATTTTGTCTAATAACTATACTGTATACTTCCTCGTTATGAAAGTGGCGAGCGCGGAAGATTTTCTAAGCACTTTGAGTTTGTGTGCTGAAATTGACCCAAAAAATTTTTGAAAAAAAAAATTATGTCCCGTTATTCAAAAATCAGCATTTTTCGAAAAAACTTTGTCTATCATTTGACCTGAAATTATTCTTGAATTTATTTTGAAGATTCCAAGCTAAACAATAGACAATTTCATAAAAGGTTTTGCGTTTTTGAACACTTCCCTGGTGTAATTTTGAAAATATTCTCGCATAGATTTTTTTTCATGATTGCCTTGCACATATTATAAAATCACCCACCGTTGGCAAAAAAAAGTTTTGTCGGGCCTACCTTATGCTGAACAATGGCCAATCTAGATTTTCGCGATAAATATTTTTTGATAAAAAAAAAGAGAAATAGCACGAAAAATCTAGATTGACCATTGTTTAACTATAGTTATTCAAATGTTTTGTTAAACAATACTTTTGATTTAATAAATTGATTACTTTAGTTCGTACACTAGCTGACCTCAAATAGTTACCCCTGAACTCTCAAAATCATGTTGACTTTTTGGGGTAATTGTTTTTTCGCAAATTTACAGTTATATTTTATTAATTTATTTTCATGTAACTTGACAAAAAAATGAAGCTGGAAATATGTCGTCACTAGGTTCAATAACAGGGAAACAAAATTTGGCCTTTAAAATTCAGTAAAATACCTAAATATGTCACTAGAGAACAAAAAAAATAAAACTATGTTTTTTTTTAATTTGAAACAAAATATCGATTTGCTCTTTAGCGATACTTGTGGTGATTTCTAAATATTTTTGGGTAATTTCCGAAATAATTTAATGTCTATTCGTTTTGTAAGTTGTTTCGAATTACGAATTTGAACTTTATTATCAAGATCTAAAGTTTTTGAAATTTTGATTTGGGAAACTATTTAGTCAATCGTCATGAACTTCTCTAAAATATTTTGTTTAATTTTCTGAAAATAATAAACGAATATCGAAAATTAGTGGACAATCAAGTTGTGAAATTTATTACTAGTACTGTCGTGTGTTGCTATAATGCCAGGCAAATTTTTGTCGTTTTGTCCATATAAGAACATTTGCACTAAAATTTTTTTTTTGAAAATCTATTTTTTTCTGTAAAAAACATCACCCAGTTGACTGATAACTTTTTAAAAATTTTGTATTTCATTTATGGCGTGATATCATAGAAAATCTAGAGTGGTTATATGGCAAATTTGTCGTTTCTGGTCTACTATTTTGTCCATATATAGGCACCTAGTTTTCGAAAATGGCAAAAAATAGCCAATTTTTTGTCGATTTGTCCATATATACGCAGTCCTTATAGCCACATACGACAGTAGTATTTTTTGAAAATTTGGATATAATCTGGAAAAGTTATTCGCTATCAGAGAAAAATAAACGAGCTAAAAAATGTTTTTTTAAGATCTCTCTTTAGTTTTCCAAAAATATTTTGGTAATATTTTTAAAAATGGCCATTATAATTAATTTAATTTTGATTTTACACTTTAACAACAAAAATATTCAGATATGCTTTTTTGGTCAACCTCCAAAAACGTTTAAATTTCTATATAGAAATATCTAAAATGACACATCGAAAAATAAACAATTTTTTCTTGTTTCGGGAGATTCGCTTCAAAGCATGAATAACATCCTAGATCAAATTCCAATAATCCAAATTATTCTTTGGTTAAACCAAACCGATAAGTTTTCCATTTTAACCCAAATCTGTATTTCTATTTAGAAAATAAAAATTGGGTGGTTGATCCGCGACCTCAAAATGTACCCAAGTTATGCGAACGCTGATTTGTGTGGGCAGCCAGGCGTCTATAACAAAAACAGCAAAGTTTGCACGCCTCAAAAGTAACTTTTCCAAATTTGGGGTGAATATTTTTTAACAGAATTTTTTTTTTAAAAACATTTTTTTACAAAATTCCTTTTAGAAAAACATTTTTTAACAAACCATTTTCAAACAAAAATGAATTTTAACAAGCAAAGTTTTTCTATTATAAACAAATTATATAACAATAAAAAAGTTTTTCAAGAAAAAAGAAGTTATTTAACAAGACGAAGTTATCAAAAAAAAAGAAGTTTTTCAACCAAATTTTCTAACAATATCCATCATGATGCCCGAGTAACTTAAATCTCTCATTTGCTTTTTAAAATAATAGGGAATAAGATATTTAAGTTACTCGGGCATCATGATCGATATACGATTTTGTATTTGTTATACAAAAAGAGTTTTTTTCACAAAGCCAACATTTTTAGCAAAAAGTATAAATCAAAAGTGCCTATCTTTAGAAGTGTACTTGAATTAAATTTGTTTTTTGTTAAAAAATACCTGCCACAAATTTGTCCGGTTTTCACCGGTAAATGTGCGCGATTGTTTTTCGATAACTTTTGACTACAACGACCAGTATTTGCGAAAATTTGAAAAGATGGAAATGATCGCGAAATTAAGAGAATCGAATTAAGAGGGTAGCAAGCGCAAAAGTTTCCTTTTTCAAAGTTTAAATTTAATAACTGTAGAAGTGTTCTGATTATTTTTTTCGATAATATAACATATGATATTTTGTGTAATTTCGAAGGAGTAGGGTGGTAGATATAAACTTTTGCTGATTTAGTTCATTTTATACTATTTTCATGCCAAAAGACAGTGAATGACGAGCTAAAGCACCCAGTTAAAACACGCCTTTTGAGCATATTTGATTTTGCTCGATCATGGATTTAGAACCTGTTTTGAAGCTAATCTCCCTATAAATGATTTCTTTATTTGTGACGGAGATCATTTTCGATATTGCAATGTAAAACTTTTCAGGGGTTAAAAAAAAGAGATTATATCTTAAACCTGCTTCACGGAGTTAAATATTGGTATACAGTTGGTTACCAATTAACCACTAATATCTAAAGCACCCCAATTCGTCAAAAGCTGTAGCGATGCGTTAACTTGTTACCCACTGTACAATTTTAACAAATATATTTTTTCAGAAAAAAGTTTCTCAATTTTCCAAGTGCATAATTATTTATATCATGTAGTAGTAAAGTTCATTGAGTTCATTAGACCAGGGTCCAAAGTTCAAATTCGTACGAAGGACCTTCCTTTTTAGATATATCTATGTTACTACACCCACTGTCAACTTACTGAGTCATCGTGTTCACTTCACAAAGGAATTTACGTTTGTTTATCAAATATTAAAAAACGATCAAAATAGAATATACCGTGCAGTTAATGTAAGGCGTATTTAAAAATTTTCATCTTTTTTAGAAACAAATCCGCTAGGTTATTTTAGTTTATAAATTAAAAACATTCATTTCCGAGACTAAAATCAAAGGTTAACCAATCACGTAGGCGTGCATGTTTCACGAGTGTTTTTCAGACCTGATATAACGATTACCAGGAAGTTCGTTATTTGCTAGATTTTTGGCCAAAATTTTTAAATAATTCGGCTTTTGAAAACAACTCATCCGATTATATTCTTAGATAGCTCAAACTGAGCACAAATATCTTGTTAATAATAACATAAAAGAATTGGTCTATCGGACCAATTTATTTTATCCTTTTTTTCTGAGATTTCTGAAATTTTTTATTTATTAGTTTTTCTTAAAAAAATTTGAAGCAATGGTCGGATTTTGACCATTTTTTGTATTTTATGATTCACAAGATATTTGAGCTCAGTCTGAGCTATCTAAGAATGTAATCGGATGAGTTGTTTTCAAAAGCCTAATTATTTAAAAATTTTAGCCAAAAATCTAGCAAATAACGACCAGGAAGTCGCGTAATCGATAACAGACCAAAATGCGTAGGCAAAATTTTCGATATGTATTTCTACATTCGCCGTTTTGTTGACAAAATAAAACTCAAGTAAATATTTAAGTACAAAAAAATGTAGTATTTTTAAGGGGGTTGATGTGGCGAAAAAGTCAATAAGGACCTTTCAATCCCTAATATTTGCCTGTAATCCATAAATAATTACTGTACAAACAAAGGGGGCAAAAAACGCACTGGGTAGTAATCTCGAAAATATTTTCGAAATCTTCAAAAAAATATTGCCGTGGGTGACCTCTTAACTCACCTTGTAAAAAACCTTTGGTCTCTCGGAAAAAAGTTAAGGGGGGTGACAAAATTAATTATGTGATAATAGGTAGACATAACTAACATCAACACTAAAAACACCTCTTACCTCTTAACAAAAAATGCAAGACGTGTTGTAAATTCTCTGCGTGGTTTTTCGTTTCGGCAGGTTATCTCTAAATAGGGTTTTTCTCGATTTTTTTATTTTTGTTTTTTTAGGGTGTCCGGAAAAAGTAATTTGTTTTTTAAGACTTTTTTTGTGTGGTAAGAGTTTCTATCTGTTTTCGCTCTCAGGTCTCATTCCAATCTAGTCTGTGTCGAGAGTGCGGGGGGAAACACGGGCGCACCTGGAGTGACTGGACAGCCAATCAGAGCGCGCCCTGCGACCAGGCGCCAATGGGACAGCCAATGAAACCCCACGGGTGCTACGGATACTACAGCCACGGGGATTCGACCACCGACCAATCAGCGTCGAGGACGAGACCCTCACGTGCACACGCAGCACACTACGCGCACACAAACCCCCAAAAGCCTACTTTTGATAAAGTTATTAAAAAAATCATATTTTATCTGAAAAACCATTGTCGCCAAAAAAACATGATTTTTTTTTCATCGGGAAAAAAGTTAAAAAGATTTGTTTTCGAGTTTAAAATTGCACGTGACAAATCATGATATTATTAAGACTGCGTAGGAGGTCGAAAAAATATTTTTCATTCGTAAAGCCTTTTAGAATAAAATGGTCATACGATTTAAAAAAAAATCCTCAATATGCGATAAAAATTCTCCAGAGTTAACCCCTGACACCCTTAAAAATCGTCTAAAATAATTTGACCCGTTACTATAGGTTCGACTTGAAAGAAGAAATATGGTGTGAGGATATCACGTAGAAACGCGTAGGCGGGAATGAGGAATTATCGTGTCCGGGAAAATTGACAGACGAAATAAGGGATTTTTAACTCGAGGGCTGTCGCGTGGCACAAATTTGCCGACAGCCTAGCAATAAATTTTGATTAAATTATATTCTAGGAACTTCTTTGGGTTACAATGTCATCGGGAGTACCAATGCGTAGAGTTCGACCTCGGGGCAGACCTCGGCAAGACAGAGGTATTTGTCTGGCTTGGCTTGACCAGACAAAGAAATTTCCTTGGCTCGGCTTGACAGCACGAAAAAAATTGTTGGCTTGACTTTTTAAGGACCAAAATTTTAAAAAGGATAAAAAAACTTTGGGACATGTTGAAAAATCGAATCGAAATATTCGCCAACTAAATAGAATCAATTAGACCCTTAATA
This sequence comes from Oikopleura vanhoeffeni, assembly GCA_004367855.1. Classification (NCBI taxonomy): domain Eukaryota; kingdom Metazoa; phylum Chordata; class Appendicularia; order Copelata; family Oikopleuridae; genus Oikopleura; species Oikopleura vanhoeffeni. The sequence continues at coordinate 27,030 of SCLH01063304.1, forward strand.
TTTAACAAAATTTCAGAAGGTAAAAATTTTAAAAACATAAGTTTGGTTTCAAAATTTTCAAAAACTTTTATTTAGGAGAAAGATGAAACAATTTTTTTAAAAATGAAAATCTTTTCCTTTTTCATCATCTGATGTAAATTTTTTCAAAAATTAATTAAACAATTGAATTATTAATAATAATTTATTATTAACAAAATTCTCTCTAAGGCTTCTTTTGCCTGTTTTCAATCAATTGTGAAAACATTTAGCCTTTCCACTAAAAACATTTGGATTTATCGTCAATAAAACTTTGCGAAAAAATCAAGCCAAAAAAACTTGACTAAATTATCAAGCCAAGGTTTCTCTGGCTTGGCTTGAGTCAAAATCTCTCTGGCTTGGGTTGACTCAAGCCAAGCCAGTGGGTACCGAGGTCAACCACGGGGAGCGCATGACTTTTTTGTATGAATTTTATAAAACGAAATGTACACTTACTCAATTCAAAAATAAATGGTGGCAAATTAAAAAAAATTATATCGAAAAATTAAGCTTTCTTATGGTCGCAAAAAAGTTGCTCAAAAATTATTAGTTTATTATAAATTATTTATACTTAACCCACCAAGGCCTAGAAAAAAAGTTCCCCCGAGGCATAATACCCTTTCAGGAGGGTACAATTTGCACACTCACAACACCAAAACGGTTCATCCGATTTATAAAATTATAATTGAACTATAATTTTGGGAACTTAATTTCAATATATAATTTTCAATAAATTGAAAAAAATAGTATTTTAACTTTCAAAATTTGAGTTGAAAAAAGTTGGTAAGTTGAGACCTCGCCACATCATAATGAATTTCAATTTTCAAAAGTCACTCTCAAAAAAAATTTCTGCTCCAGATATGTCTAGGATGCTAATTTTTTTCAATTCTGGGTGTTTTTGACGTGTCTTTTTCTTAATAGTCCGCTGCCAGCCTGGGCTCGCTCTGATTGTGGGGTGGACGCTGGTGTTTGTCACGGGATCCAATATATTCCCTCCTTTCCCAAATTTATATCAGGACCGCAGTGACCCTGCAAAAAACCCAAACCAAAAATTAACCTGTGTACTCAAAACTCTTTTTTTAATCCTGGCTAATTAATTTAAACTCGCAGATTGAGTCAAACGTATTTCTTCGGAAGTATGACGTACAGGCAAAATCCCCTCCAATCAACTCGTCATAAAATTTGCAACCTTTTTTTCAGAAAAATTAAGTGATATTTTAGATTCACATTGTGATTTTAAATGAATTCGAGAAGAGAGCTTTTTAAATATTTTTCTTTCATCATTTTTGGGCTGATTAAAGTGACTTTACCTTTAACAAGGGTGATCTGCCTCGAGGCTCCGAGTCCGGCGGGTTAAGGATATGTCTCCTGGAACATTCCCCTGTATTACGCCCTATGTTCGATCCTTCGTTCCCTACGCTTGACTGAACAATTTTTAATCCCCTAGATTATCTTGAAGTGATTTTTGTGCCGATCTTTTTTTTGGCTTGCGTCAACGTGGGTCTTCGGATTTTCGCTCTATCGAATTTGCGTTTTAAATCAAGCATATAACCGAAATTCATTATCAACATATATTTTTTCAATAATAAATCATATCTTTTCAAAGAATTCTCTAGCAGTTCTATAAAAACAATTTGTTAAAAATTTTCATAAAAAGTCATCAAATGTGAATAAAAAATTAAAAAATTCTCTCATTTTCGCCAATTCACACAATAACAAGAGCATAATAACACAAATTAAGGGTTAATTTGCATATCTTCAAATTTAAATATCAAACTGTCGCCAATTTGAGTATTGGCATTCTGCAAAAAAATTGAATGTTTGTTTATTAACATCATTCTCATGTAAAATGTAGTCTTTTTTGAATAATTATTCTCGTGAATCCTTCTCTCATTTCTTCCGCCTACGCATTCTTCTGTAATCAGTATTTGACTTCTAGAAATGCTCTATTCAAACCGAAGGCCATACTGAAATGCAATAAAAGTCTTATTAAATTCGTTACGATTCTTTTAAGGGTCTTCCACGTGATTTGAGTACTTTTGTAAAAAAAACATGTACAGTAATTTTGAAAAAAAATACTCAAATTACGTCATAAAAAATTCAAGGGTCAACTTCAAAGCGTTTTTAAGACTTTTTAACATTACGGCCAAAGTCTGAATAAAAATCACGTGACGAAATAATCCAAAAATTAAGGTTTGGAATATGTCATAAATTAATCTTTTTTGTAGAAAAATAAGATCACGTGACGTTTTTGGAAATATTATTATGTTCAAAACTCTTGAATTATGGTGTTAATTGACCCAAAAATTTTTTCGACGTAATTTGATCACTATTTGTTAACTTGAACCAAAACCTTATTTCCTAAATTTGAAAGTCACGTGATCCTTTTTGGACTTTGGTGTAATGAGAAAAAAGTCTTAAAAAACTTCTAAAGAACCACTTCACTTTTTTCAAAAATTATTTATGCAATTTTTGAAAAAACAGTACTACTTTATACCAACCTTATTCCTTAAAATATACGTTCACGTGATCATTTTTGGGGCTATGGTGTAATGGGAAAAAGTCTTGAGAATTTTTTTTTCTGATCCCGGTTTTTTTTGATGATTTAAATTTTTTTTTGCAAAAAATAAGTACCGTAATACAGTAAAAATTTTCGAAAAAAACGCACAAACGTCAATTATATAAATAGTCGATCGATTACTTTGTAAATTTTCATTCATATATGATCAAGGTCCTAAATTGCGATTAAAGGCCTTCGATCCACGATGGCTCGGAAGACACTACGGGAGTTAAATTAACCGGAAAGAACGCGAGCAGCTCACTTAAGGGGGTCGGTGCTTTACAAAAGATACGCATATGGGCTCATTTGATGATAAACTTTTTACTGGGTATATATATTCCCCGCAATATATCATCAAAGTAATATTTCTAAATTTGAGCAGCTTTTGTCACTTTTTAATTTTCGTATTATTGCTTATTGAGGAAATTTTGTGTCCGAATTTAACTTTTCGAGTTCGTCAAATTTTGAGAAATTTTTGTAAAAAGTTACGAAAATTATGAAAAATTTTCTTTATTTTATGTTCATTTTTTCAAAATTATTTTTTCAAGTCAACGAGAAACACTCTTCATAATTGCTATTTTAGCTTTTCGCGTAGGTGACCACATATTTTCTATATGCTCTTTTATATGCACAAATCATATGCCATTTTTTGTGATTTTTGGTCGAATATTTGGAAATATTCTGAAAATTTTCCTTATTTCTGGTTCAAATATTGCGAATGCCACCTTTTATTTTTTTCGAATATGTCGTCGTTTTGTGGCTTCGTTTTTGTTCATACTCCAAATCATCCGTTTCGTGTCGAAACTTTCGACCACCCTTTATAATTTATTTCATTCATCTCATGAAAAAAATCTTTTTATGTGCTAAAATTTGATTTTTTTTTCGAAATTTTAAATTTTTGATTTTGACGTAAAAATCTTAGAAATAAAATTAAATAAATTTTTGAAGGTGGTCGATACTCTTTTTATGGTTACTAATTAATAAAAATTAAAAACAAATTTTACCTTAATTTAGACACCTTCGATAGTAAACGCCCGTTTTTGAGTGTTTTCCAAAAGAAGATTTATAAAGTAAAAATAATCGATCTGAAGGTTTTTGCATAAATTTTGTTTTAATTTTCCAACAATCTAGACATTTCAACTTATTTCATACAAAATATTTTTGAAACCATGAAAAAGTGCCTGAATTTTTCTTATTGTCTATATTTTTATAAAAAAAACCATTGCAATTAAATTCAAGATTTTTTCTTGATCCTCAATCAGCGACGACCACCTTCTTAAAGATATGGGCCCCCTGTAGTTTGTTGACGTCATATGTGACAACAGATTTTGCCAGTTTATTATTCCAATTTAAAATCCTCAAATTTTATGGAAATAGTCGAAATGTGTTCGATATCAGAAATATGTCACCCTTATTCACACTTATAATCGGATCCGGCCAACTCTACTCGGTTTCTGGAAATTTTCAGCATTCGGCATATCCTTTTAACACCTTTTGGGTGATTTGATAGATGTAGGCTGAAAAGAAGAGAAAGCGGCCTCATGANCCAATGAATCCCCATTTTATTGACATGTTGCTTTAAGGGAGTACTGGTCGTATTTAAAGGTCAATTATTATTTAAAGGTTCAATTATTATTTAAAGGTTCAATTATTATGAAAATACAAATGTTGGAAATGATAATTTTACTACAAATTCGCTCGAGTCATTAAATTGCCGTCTACAAGAAGCTTGTGGAGCTGGTCAATTGCCTCTTAAAAAATCTTTCGTTAAATTGCGAGATTTCAAAAAACAATACCTTGGAAAATCTTTCTCTCGATGAGCAAATTTCTGAAGCCGTTTCTACGGCGTATCAAATTGGAACTTTAAACAAAATTCAAATTCAATTCTGATTTATCGAAAATCCCGATCAAACTAACTTACCCGAATATTCTGATTCGGATTAAATATCTTTAATCTTATAAATTTTATAATTTGTTCTTTTATTTAAACCTGTTTCTCAGTAATTAACTCCAATTATTTCGTTCGTGTTCTTTATTCAAACCGCCGCAATAAACACTATTTTGCTCTCACACAAAAACCCCTTTAAGTTATTTTCGAGCGAAAAGTAAAAAACCGAGTAGAGTTGCATCGTACCCCTTATAATGTCTAACTGAAAGCTTGGAAAATTCTGCATCGATTAAGACAAAATTTTGGTGCAAACCTTTGCAGTTTACAGTTTTTTAAGTTTTCAGCTTTTTCGCCTACGCATTTTTCATCAAAATGACCAAAATTTTCTGTCAAAATTCATCGAAACAATTTTATTTTCAAAAGTGGGCTCAAAATTTTTTTATGGTCGGATTCAGTTTTTTTGAGTAGGCTTGACCCTCAAAGTCTATGAAATTATTGCTGACGCTCTTAGTTTGGCAGATAGTGCTCCCGGGTATGACCCTAGATATATGAGTCACTTGTGAGATATCCCTTTAAAACATTTATAATGATTTTGGTTAGTTTTTTGACTTGCACATCATTTTTGAGTCATATATTAATCGTACAAAGAGATGTATGGATTACCGGACCTCAGAGTACAAATCCTAAATATTTGAAAAATGCGAAATCTGAGCATTTTATTGGTTGATCCTTTCTCAGCCTGACCAATGAAATCGGTCTGTTCCGCAATCAAGGGTTTTGATTGGGTGCTAATATCTTGCGTTGTTTGTATCATTCAAATATTTAGGATTTGTACTCTGAGGTCCGGTAATCCGTATAAAGAGATATAAAAATTGAAGATTCTTCAAATTTATTTTTCAAATTGCAATTTACAGTATATATAAGTTATAGCGCTTCGTTTGCGGTTCTTCGTAATGACGTTAATAATGCTGCTACACCACGTTTGCCTTTACCGATGACGCTGGCAATCCCATTTTCTGAATCTTTGCAACGAGGAGCTAACCTTTGGTGTTTTGCTTCGCAAGCCTTTTGATAACGTAGCTAAGAGATTACTAAATGAGGGTTTAATTGAAAACGTCCTTACAAGCTACTTTTTAGGCTAAATTCAATGTTATCAACAGTTATGTAATCATCACGCGATTCCTGTCCCGAAATGAGGTTTACCTGAATAAAACCGAAAAAAAAATGATTTTTTGAAATCGGGAATCGTAATCGATATCGCGCGTTTTTTTTGACTTACTACACAGGCTTCTTGTAAAGATTGACTTAGTTCAATAGCAGTCGGTTCACAGCATAAAACATGACATCGATATTCTTCTGGGCCAATAAGATGAATAAATCCAAATAATCTGAAAATTTTATACTGTATGAAATTGGTATTTAGGGGTTAGATATTTTATATCTTTCTCCCATTAAAATATGTTTTTCAGAAAAATATGATATTGATGCAAATTTGAGCGAAATTAAGAACTAAAAAGTAAACTTGATAACTTTTTTGATGAAAAATTTGTCGAAAAAATCGGGAAAACGAAAATTTTTCCTCAAAACAGCCAATTTCAGAATTTAGTTTTTTTTTAATTTTAGAAAATATTGTCAGAAACGCAAAATTTGACTTCAAACAAGAATATCAGCATTTTTTCAAGACAATTTTTTTTATTATCAAACAATTTAAATTTCCGATTTTATTGCCTTTTACTATTTTGGCTTTTTACTGACAACCCGTATTTATAGTAATTTTACCTTGGATCGTTGGCGTAATTGCCATAAAGCTAGATATCGTACGATTTCTCCATTTATAGGAGCCGATTTAGAGGACAACAGATCAGATGGGGGCGAGCTTTTCAATAATAACTTTCAAAGATAATAAATAGGTGAAAACAGTATTTCTTGATAAAATTCAATATTAGGAATTTTCACATTTCTATGAATTTTTTTGGCCGTTCATTCAAATTACAGTCACTGACCCCTTAAAGTGCAAAAAAGGCCTCAAAATTTTACCGCACTTTAAGGGGGTGCTCATGTCTGATTTTATGAATACTTAGAGACAATCAGAGTGCACCAAATTGTTCCGGAATATCTACAGAATGTTTTTCTGGTAATATTATGAGAGGAAATTATAAGGGGAAATGTACAAATTGTACAAATTATTGTGTGTGTATAATTTCATAGTATTTTGCGAAAGATCGGGCGCCAACAAATAGGCCTTAGGCCTATTTATTGATCTTTTTCACGTTCCGTTGTAGCAGAAATGAGGGCAGATCCTTCGGTCCATTCCGATTCCAAATGAATCGTAAGCAATTTCCCGATAGCATCTTTTATGACATCGATTCCAGTGGGTGACGAAACCGAACAGTTTCCAATGTATTTTACGGGGTACTGGTTGTAAGGTTCTGGATCTGAGGATTTAAATTTAGTGCATTTGTACGATTACAGAAAAGTATATCTATCTTGTCCATCAACTGATTTTTGGCGAAAATCGACCACTTAGCATTTTTGATATACAATTTTATGGCGCGTATTTTGATATGAATAATTTTTTTTGAAAATTTATATTTTTTCGGAAAAATCATAATTTGTAAAAATCGTTTTATTTTCTAAAAATCAAGGTTTGGGTGCCAGATAAAATCATAATTTTAAAAATTCTAGATTCCCAATTTTGAAAATATTTTTTCTTGTATTTTCTAGAATCCAACTTGAACGCCGATTTTTACAATTTTTAGATTTCAAAATCTATCTTTTTTAGACGGATATTCAGAATAAAGCCGTTTACGGCTAAGGTGAATAATTATAATGTCGTCAATATGATCGTCATGATTTTTTTTTGATTTATTATTATAAAAATTCTAGATTAATTTTAGATTGTTTTGAAAAAAGTGATTGCCACCATAAGATTCCTTGGAGTCCAACTTTAAGTTCAATTCAATATCATGTTATCATAAATTAATTCTATAAAGGCGTCAAAAATACGACACCCACCTCTTTAGGGGTAATCGTCCATTTTAAGGGGATTGTGGGTGCAGTAGTTATTTTCAACCCACGTCTCAATTCGGTATTGTTTTCTTGTATCCGACACAGCACTGAGAAATTGATTGCAAGCAAAAAAATATTTTTCCTATCGAAATAACTAGTTCTAAGAACATCGGATTGCTTGCAAAAATAATTTATTTATTTACAATTCCACACATTGATAGTCTCAATTACAAAAAATAATAATCACAGCAAAAAATGTCACTAAATGAAAGTATTTCAATATAATAATTGTTACAATTTTTGACCCTTTTTCGATATTCAAATTTTTAGCCTAATCATTGTTATAATGACGCGCATTAAATCAGCATAAAATAGTGATTGCCAGAAGTATGAAAAAAATTATTAAAATTTTTTTAGTCAAAAAGTTTAATAAGATAATAGAGAACGATTATGAAAAAGAGAAAAGAAATTCGTTTTGCCTATATTAACTTTAGCAAGGAATTTTCAAAAATAATTCCGCAAATTATTAAGATTTTTTTTAAAAAAATTTTTTAGTTGCGATTGTAGAGATTTTTCTGACCAATTAATATCGGCATTATGTGATTTTTGGATACGTGATATGACGGTAACTTCAATGAAAGAAATTACCACAATAAGGTTTTATGCATTGAAAAGTGATGTGATAATATTTTTAAAAATGAGCAACAAATTAGCCATTGAAAAAGTCTTAAAATGTGACGACCCCTTTAAACCTTTTTTATTTAAATAAATAAGGGTTTTATTTATCGATCAATTTCCTTACAGACCATATCGATTATTTATTCGCAATCTATATTTTTACCTTGTAGAGAAAAAGGCTCTCTTTTTGCTTGCTAATTTCATTTCGTTAGCTAGGCGGAGGCAGTTTGCATGATAAGGGCGGCTACTCCCTTTGCGTCAGGTTTCACAACGGAAAACAAGAGCCATGTCAGCCTGGCCAACACGAGCAACCACGCCGGTCAAGTTGATGAGCCGCCCAAACTCAGGATCTAAAAAAGGAATATAGATTTTTCGTTAAAATCTACTTTTAAAAAATAGACACTATCATTAGACAGGTTCTTTAACATTCAAATATCTTAATTTGTTTTTTATGCGACGGTCAAAGTTTCGCTTTCGTCTGATACACGAAATTTCCCCAAAACCCCCCCAAATCGAATAATTCTGATATGCTATTTCGTATCATAATTCCGAAAAATAAACTTCAAACGGCAAAGAAACCCAAAAGTGGAACGTCTTAATAAATCCGATATAGTCGCTTTCAGAGCACACATACGTTTCACCTTATTAATTGAAAAATATAGAGAAGTTCAAATGGATCCATATGATACTTTTATTTACGTAATTAAAGATGAATAATATATTCTAGCGTAAGCCATTTTTTAACTTCACTTTTGGTTTCTCATCACTGAAACTCACGCGGTAGAAAAAGTCTCCAAATGTATTTTATCAGTAAGACTAGAAATATAGGGCATCCGTGAATTACATCGTCGTGCGTGTGGTCCTTTTTTTTTTTCTCTATAGAGATTATATAGGCATCCGTGATGTACGTCTCTCTCTTTCCCCCCCCCCCCCTCCCCCTTCTTCTTTTTCTTCCCTTCCTTTCCTTCTCTTTCTTTCTTCTTTCCTTCCTCCCTCAAAAATCTTTTTTTTTTTCCTTTTTTTTTTTACAGTTCTATTAGTCGTATTTATTTCACGTACAGAGCTAGAATATAGCATCCCGTTGATTTACATCCTCTCTCTT
>SCLH01063305.1:11931-43091 GCA_004367855.1 Oikopleura vanhoeffeni
AATTTCGGCCAATCAGAAATAAGGACAAAAATTTTCAAAAAAAAGATGCAAAATTTATTGCGTCTGAAAAAAATACTATCCATATCCTCAGTTTTTTTGTCTGATGGCTATAACATGAAAATGCTTCAATCGCGTCCACCCTAATGATGCTGCGAAATTCAAGTTTAATAAATGACATTAGGCGTTATTTTTAAAGTTTTTTCCTCGTACCGAAAAAATAAATCTTTCAGGTCAAATTTTTACATTATTTATGGATCTCTCATCCATCTCAAAACAAAAATCTCTGTTTAAATTAAATTCAGAAATTGATTGCGAAGATACAGTCGATGAACTCGATGATGATAAATGGTCTTCATCCGATAAAAGTGTGGGTGCATCGAAAGACTTTATTTGCCCTTCGGATTGTGACTCCTCTACAATATGGGGTGATGAAAAGTACACCTACAATTCAAGCCAGAGATCTGCACTTCCTGATAAACGTTATATTGATCTCATGTGATCTCTCATTTTAATTGAACAAATTCAACTCGAAGAATTTTTCCAAGTTACAACGAATTGAATTATTCGTTTCACCCGATCTGCAGAGATTATTTATTGTGAGGCTCCTGGTCATTTTGACTAGATTTTCAGCAAACATTTTCATATAATTTTTTCTCTTAAAACAATTTATCCGATAACATTCTGAGTTAGCTCAAAGTTTGAGCCTTAAACTGAGCACAAATATATTGTGAATAATAAAAAAAAATATCTGACCAATTAATTTTATGTTTATCTGAGATTACTGAAATTGTTTAATTATCACTTTTAGTTGAACAAACTGAATAAAATTGGATTCTGACCATTTTTTAAAAAAAATTTATTCACCAGATATTTCAGCTTAGTTTGAGCAATCTTATAATGTTATTAGATGAGTTGTTATTAACGCCGAAATATATAAAAATAATTGGGGCTGCAAATCTTGTTTAAAACGACCAGGAGCCCCCGTTATAGATATTTCAGTCATTATATCTGTGTGTTTGTAATAGGTCTCTCAGACCTTATAAATTAATTTGAATGAATTCTCAAATTAAAAAAAATATTTTTTGATTAGTACTCTGCTCACCGTAGACTCTACATATTAAACGACACTTTTTCTTTAAATTAAACTGAAGTATAAAAAAAATTTAAAATCTATGTGCTATCAAAAGTCCTAACAAAATTGTTTTGATGCAGTCATCAATCAATGTTAAAAATAATAAAAGCGTTTTAGTTCCGAATATTATTGTAATTTATCAAATTCAGAATTATAGAAATTTTCGGGCTTCTAATTAGATATGTTATAGGTCAAAATATTTTATTTTTTTCTTTGTTTCCGGAAACACAACGACGAAGGTAGAGAGTTTAGGCGCGAAGTTATTTTCAAACTAATAACATTGATTCGATCTGATATTATCGGATATATATTGGTGAAACAAACATGACTTATGTTTACTTTTGCGATTCCGTCTTCATATTAAACCAAATATTTTTGATCGACAAAATTGACTACAGGTGACCGAATAAATTGTATGTCAAAATGTCCATAGCATGAGTTTCGAGGACTATTTGTGCTCCTTCATTTGACAAAAAATAATGTGGATAACCGACCCTCAGAGCAGGGGTCGGCACATCTGAAAATGTTTTTGGATCGGATCGGTCGCCTTAAATTTTTTTGGAACTGATCGGATCGGTCGCCTCAATTTTTTTTGGATCGGATCGGGATCGGATCAGTCGCCTCAAATTTTTTTTGGATCGGATTGGGATCGGATCGGTCCGCTCAAAATTTTTTTGGATCGGATCGGTTGGCTCAAAAAAAATTGGATCGGTCGGAATGGGACGGTTTTCATGAAAAGTCGATTTCCGCACATTGTTAACCTGTACGCACCAATAATTTCTTACCCGGTACGCACCACTCGTACATATTGTACGAGCACTTTTCAAAAAATCATAAAGCAGAACCACTCATCCGATTAAAAAGTTAAGGCTGAGGCAAATAGTTCAAACAATTATCTTCCACTTTTTTTATTTCATAACAATACATCGATTTTAAAGTGGTCAAACACCACACTATTGCGCCCCCGGGAGAGACATTTTCGATATTTTGTCTATATATCGGGTCGGTCGCCTTTGAGAAATTGGATCGGATCCTGGGATCGGTCGGTCGCCTTTTGAAAAGATTGGATCAGATCGGGATCGGTCGCCTCTTGAAAAGATTGGATCGGATCGGGATCGGAAATTGATCCGATCCAATTGTGCCGACCCCTGCCTCAGAGGACAGATCCGGAATATTTGAAAATGCGGAATCTGAGAATTTTATTAGTTGATCCCTTCCAATTCTGATTAAGGAAATCGGTCTATTTTGAAATCCAGGGTTTTGATCGGATGCTTGTATTCCGCGTTGTTTATATCATTCAAATAAGCAGGATCTGTCCGCTGAGGGTCTGTTATATATATAGGATAAGTAAATGACAACCATAAATCTGTACTCTGATCAAAACTGTCTTAAAATTATAAAGAAATATTTCATTATTTAAAAAGGACGACGTTATATTTGTTAGTTTAACTGTTACTAAAAACAATTATCAGATCTCTGAACTTAGCATCTGCACTTCTGCTGTGGCTGACGGCCAAATTGATGTCGAAGATGGTGGTGTGGTAACCGTGCTTATAGAACCAAGAGACATTTCAGACAGTTCGACTGCAACATACAGTTTCGGTGATTATGATTTTTCAATAGTTATTTATAAAAAAATTATATATGTAACAGTTTTCACTCATGAATCTTCCTGGAATAATAATTGAAACAAAATTAGGAACTTTTGAATCCACTTTTCATAAAATTGCAATTCAAAATCTTGAGCGAACTTTAAACTAAAAATCGACATCGTCAAATTTATGAACAAAACAAACAAAATTTCGGGAATCAAAAAAAAATTTATACGTGGATTGAAGATCTAAAATGGAACTACGGATTGTTAACATTTGATATTTCACATAACGTTGTTTGCGTTGAAAGGAGCTTTTAATGTATATCTATTTACCTACCAGAGTGGGATCTTGAAAATAAGGGTTATCTCTATAGCGCGTGATGAAATTCCACTTATCTTGTCTTAGTGACTGTCTTGGGTATGATAATTGGCAAGAGTGCTTGATATTAGGAGTGCCACAGTTGATTGGTGCGTAATCACTAACTAAATCACTGAAACAGTCACTGATACAACATTGAGGGGGATTCGAACACGCGCTATAGATATAAACTTCAATTTGAAGATCCAATTCGGCTGGAAATAGTATAATTATCAATTTTTATTTGGTTTAATCAATTGGATCAGGCTCGTCTCAAAGTTTAGATCGTGGGAAAACAATTAAGTTTTATATTGAAAATGCACATTTTGAAGGATTTTCGTAACAGTGCGTAGGCGAAAAGACTAAACGAAACTTATTTTTGGCGCACCAATTTGCTTTCAAATTTTTTTTTGCCTCAATGGAGAAGCCCATAATTGCTATTTAATTTTGGGGCCTAAAATATATTGTATATCATTGTTTTTAAAAGTTGACGATTGTAACAAAAACATAAGATTTATTTGATCAAAAGTCTTATAATTTTCCAACAATTATTGGCTTTTTAAAAGCTTTGAGACAAAATCTGGACGTTGTTTTGTCACGTCGCGACTCTTGGCTTGAGAGTCTGGAGCCGTGTCGAATAAATCTTAATTATTCCTCGAGCTGACTCTTAGGTTTAATTTTTTAACTTGTTGTGATTCAAAAACGTCAGTCAAAAAATTAATGTTTTATAAAATAAAGATTTTTTTTTACATGCCCAAGTTTTTGAAATAACTTTTTCTAGTGGATTTAAGAGAAAACCTTCCAAACGTAAGCTTAAAAATATCAAAAAATAACATTAAACAAGAACATTAAAGCATTAAAAAGAGTTATGTTGCCCGGAAAACAATATTTTCACACCTTTCAATATCTGTTTAAAATGCCGTTTTAATTTCTCAAGCTTTGAATGGTGCTGAATAGATTTTTTCGAAACCTTTAGCCTATTTTCTGAACTTACCACTTCACAATCCTGTTATTGACAAAATAAGGTCAAGAAAAAATTTAAAGAGAATATAAATGCGTAAGAAAGGTGCTGCTGAGTTGTCTGATATACAACTTGAATTACAGGATGAGCCACCGCGTACCGCAACATCAAAATATGAGGCTAGGAAAAAACAAACAACGGTTGACCAAGATAACCGTAAATTATCGTAACCGTAAACAAATCTCGAGTGAGAAATAAAAAACATCAACAATTTATTGTCTGACCCATGGCGACGTGACAAAAAAACGCTCTCGTTCTCCTCTCCTTTTTATCTCAAAGTTTTTAAAAAGCCAATAACTGTTGAAAAATTATTGGACTTTAGATCTAATAATTCTAATTTTTTTTATACAATCGTCGACCTCTGAAATCCAATAATTTATCGTAAATCGTCAATCTCTGACATGAAATGATTGCAAAATTATTTTGAAGCCCGTGGTTGTAATCGCAAGCCAAATGAATCACGGCCCAAAAATTTAACAGTGAATTAAAAAATTCAAAATTTCATTTCTCCCGAAATTTTTCCAAACAATTTTCAAACAATTCAAACAATTTTCCTCAATGATTAATGATTAACCACGAGAGTAAGGAACCTAAAATTTGAACAGTAGTAGGTTTTAAATTTAATATTTCAAAATAATTTCTTTCAAATTTTAAAGAGATTGTCGGTGCTTAAAGTTTTTAAGCTGACTTTCTAAACGTTGTCCTCATACTACAGTGGAAGTTTTAATTTTTAAAAATTTCAGAGAAAATTTATTATTTCTTTCAAAAAAAATGTTTTTTGATAATTAAAGGGGGTATTTAGCTCTGAAATTTTTGGTAAATTTTTTCAAATTAATTTTTGGTATTAATTGCGAAGACGTTCAAATTATAACAGGATGAATTTTTAGAATTGACATTTCTTGACCGTTTTCATGGCAACTTTTTTAAAATTCCAAAAATTGAATATTTCGATATTAGTAAAAATTCATTAATTTTTTTAAATTTCATAAAAAACTATTTTAGGACAAGTAATTAATCATTCTTACATATCGCACCAGAATTAATTAATAAAAATCCCCCTCCACGGTGCTGGCACTAATTTCGGTTCATTTAACATTTATATAATTTAAGTCGAGCTTGATTTGTGCGACGACGTAACTTGCAGAGATGGAAATGCGACATGTGTTGAAGGAGCATGCGCGTGCGACGAAGGTTTCGAAGATACAACTGCCGACGGCCTGGAACCAATTTGTGGTGAGCTTGATTTTATTTTTTGCTGATATTTTGAAGGTGGAATCGATGTGTTAATATTTTCGAACAAAAAAATGTATTAACAAAACAGTATTTTAAATAATAAAAAAACATTTTTTAACAAAACAATTGTAAGCAAAAAAAATTATGCCATCAAAAAACATTTAACGCATTCAATTTTAAAACGAAAGAAATTAACAACATTAATGTTTTTGACAAACAAATAAGTAAATAAAAATTTTTTGATGAGTAGTTTTTAAGAAATTATTTATAAGTATCAGTTCTAAATCTTGTCCTAAGTTTCTGTCTGAAATTTTGAACAAGATGTCCCACTTAATATATTGGTCAGTAATAAATATAGACGAATATTAACCATATATATGTACTTCATAATTTAATTCGATATATTTCTTTAAAAATGTATTTTTTGATAAAATTTTTCTTGTTAAGAAATGTTCAATAAATAAAAACCATCATAAAACCACTAAATGGGAATGATAATCACCGATAAATGCTTTCAAAGAATTGATATTTTAGAAATCAAAGATATCAGTTAAGAATAATTTGATTTTAGTTGTCCCTGATCCTTGCGATGATATTATTTGCAAAGATGCAAATGCCATATGTGTTGACGGAGAATGTGCGTGCGCCAAAGGGTTTGAAAACATAACTACCGACGATTCAGATCCAGTTTGTAGTAAGTCAAATTAAACTATAAAATAATAATGAAGCCAGACTGAGGTTGGAACCGCCAGCTTTGTGCTGACCATTTTACACCATGAATTAACAAATCCAATTGCTTACCAAATATATGAAAAATAATTAAAATCTGTTGTTTGAATTTATTGTAGCTCGTGCAAAAAGTGTATTTCTTCAAAATTATTTGCATTTATTTTTATGACTCAAAATATTTGAATACAATTTATTACAAAGATTGTCAACAATTGCTTAAATATAAAAACCATTTTGAAATTACTTATCAGAAACTTGTAATTTTATTCTCGAAAATTAAAATCTGATATCTTAAATCCCGGAAGAGAAAAATATTTTAGTAAATCAAGCCAAAATTATAGCTTGATTTACTAAAATAGTCTCCTCTTCCGGGATTTAAGATATAATCAAATTCAAGAACTATTTTTCTTTTTAAGGAATATTTGACACTTTTTCGAAATTGTTCTTAATTGATAAAATTATGGTTCAAGGGCCCAATTTGAACATGATCCAAATAATTTAAGCGAAGATTAGCCGTCATTATCTGAAACAAGGCCTGAGAAAGGTTTCAGTTGATCGACCTGTATGATAAATTAACAAAGATAAGCTTTGTATGCATATGATAAATAACACTGGATGGTTGCAAAACAAAAAGTGAAATCAGTCATCAATTAGCTGATTTTAAAATTAAGAAATCGTTCTCGATTCCGAAATAAGACGCATCGACCACGTCTTGAAACCTGAACCAGTTGGGAAGTTAAACTATATTTCTAAAGTTTATTTGATCCGATTTATTTTTTTTTATAAAAATATACCTTTTAAGTCAGATTCCTTGTATTCCAAATGTTGTTGTCACGTTGTGGTGTTTGTTGTTATATCGTTTTTAAAATTCTTGTATTTTTTTTGAAATCTAGTACTTTTTTCACAATATTAGTCCAGTCTGCAGTGTGATCATTTAGTTGCCAAGAAGTCTTATAAAGACAGTAAAAACTATCAATTCGATAAAAAAATTCGAAATAACCGGATTGATGTTTAAATATGAAAATACTGCTTTGGGCATAAGCAGCACAAACAGGTTGGCAAAGTTGTGGATTGAAGATTCGATAAAGAAGTTAACTAGATTATTTTTGAAGATTGAACGTTCGAAATAAAACTTTATTATAATTTTTAAAAGGGTTTGATGAAGTTCTTTATCCCACGTATTTGGCTCTGACTTTCATTTGAAGATTATTTTTTATGACCAATCGCGATATTTTACTCGGGTCCAATATCAGCGAATTTGCTTTAATCGCCAAAAAATATATAACTCTGTATTTAGATTAGTTTATGTACACTGAACACGCCATTGATGTAACCAAATTGGCCTAAAAATTTCATGCAAACCAATTTAGGGACACTGAGCAGGCTTTTGGCACTGTTAACTGAGAAATCAATCAGTTGGTTGGCTCATTTCAGTACACTAATCCAAAACATTCAGATGTGAATAATTGATTATAAATCATCTCAAAAACGATTGAAAGCATTTTCATAAGAAATCATAAGTTAAGATAATTATAATTTCAGTCGTCCCTGATCCTTGTGACGACATACCTTGCTCTGATCAAAATGCCTCATGTGCTGAGGGGATATGTGCGTGCGACCTTGGTCTTCAAAACATAACTCCAGACGGAACAGAACCAACTTGTAGTAAGTTTAATTATTTAATATTATATCAATTTTGAATTGATGTTAAATATATGTTTAATTAATCTGCAAGTTGATATCTATAACGATCTCCGAGTGAGACTCGTTTTTTGCACCCGAAGATCGGTATTCATATAATTTGACTATAACATCTGATTATGACATCCACACTATTAATTTTGAAGATTGAAAACCATCAGTTAAGATTTCTATTTTCAGTTGATCCTGATCCTTGCAACAGTATGACTTGCTCAGATAAAAATGCAGGATGTGTTGACGGCAAGTGCGTGTGCAATGAAGAATTTGTAGACATTTCAGCCGAAGATGAACAAGCAACTTGTGGTCAGAAAAATAAATTATGCGATTAGTGGTTTTCAGCTGATTATTAAATCTAAAAAATAGAGTCAAAATACTGTTTTGAGATGAGTTTGAAGAGATTCCCTGCTCACGTTCTGTTCGTTTAATTTAAGTCATTATTTATTATTTTATGTTCAAAAATCAGCGAGGAGATACATTTTGAAAAATACAAATTTTTGTCCAAATATATAAAAGATAAGTGGAACTTGGTCCAACGATTTGTAGTTTTGCGACAATTGGTCTATGAAAACCTCTTATCAAAGCGACGACCAACCCCTGAGAAAACTGATACTCAATTTGTGGTATTGGATGCAAAAATTAAAATACGTGAAAATATTTTGTAAATATAAATTTTTTTAAGGCAAAATTTTTTTGAGGGATTAATATCACTCGCCGCCTACTAGCATATGCTACAGGTTGTATTTTACATTTTGAGGTGTTTAGCCGTCTAACTGATTTTAACGTTCATTTTTACTTAAATATTAATAGGATTATTCAGTTAGACCGCAAAGTGGCTCAAAATCTAAAATACAACCTGTATAAAATGTGTTTTTTTAACTTGTCTAAATCAAATACAATTTGGAAAAGACTTAAAAACCTACTTTAGAACCGGTTGTTTTAACTGGAACCTGGAAAGAAGTTTGCGGAGACAAAGAAAATCTTTGTGTGAAATGCTTTCCAAACAAAATGTTTGGTGTTGTTCAACGATCAGCCTTGCATATTAACGCTCTTCAAGCAAACGATGAAGAAGGTCAGATTGCTGAGATTATAGAAACAGTAACCTTTAACGATATTTCTCAAACCAAATGTATCAATGAATTTAAATATGATGCCGTAGGAGACTTTTTCTCATTCAGTATTATGCTTGGAGAATGCGATATGAACGCTTCTGTAGCTTCTAATAATGAGACAGAATATATGAAATTTTCAGGAAATGATAATAATAAACAAGAAAATGTAATAAGCCTTTATCACTCCGTTTTTAAGGGCGTTGCGTTAAATTCCTTTATCATGTATTATTTAAAAATATATCCCTTTAACGACGTTTTGTTAATCTAGGATGTGTGGGCTGAAAAACGGCTCAATTAGTGGCTGTAAGGGGTCTTAGGAGTTTCAGGATTGGGTCCCTCAGCCCGCACATCGGTTGAGGCCACCCCAAGTCGCGAAAATTTTTAAAGTCCCAGTTTCATACATAAAACCTGAGAAATATCATGTTGGTGGCACTATAAATAGAATTCAAATCTATAAATTGGAAAATAAAATGCTCTGACAAAAATTTTTCATGGTATGTAACATTTAAAAAAAATATATTCCCAAAATGATATCATATTTCACTAAAATTTTCACTTCAATCGTATTTGATCAAGATTTTATTTTTTCAACAATAAAACGGGAATTTTTAAATGCCAGTTTCAAGCACCAAATTCACCTCAATTTCACGCAAATAACACCGAGTTAACCCAATTCACTTAAAGTTAACCTTTTATCGTTTTGGAGTTATCTACACTACGAAATAAAAATAGACAGAAATTGCCAGGTCAAAACCGAGACTTATTTAATATTCAGATCTTGAGTAAAATCGGATTTCTAAGTTAATTCGATGTCTAAAACTTCGCTGAAACAATGCATTGCTAATACTCATCCCTTGACCCAATTAGTCTAGAAAATTTTCAAAGCATAATTAATTTGCGCAAAAAACTTCAAGTCCTCATTTTTTGTGCTTGAAGTAGTCATCTACTATAAATAATTTTTACAGATTATTATCATATTGAAGAAACAATAACTTTCGACGTCAGTTCAAACTGGATAGGTTCCTTTGGCAGTCTGGGTACATTCATCTATTCTTGTAATTATGAAACATCTTCATCGACAAACAATAACGAATACAGGGTCGCTGCCCAGGTGCTAGAAGGACCAAATGAAATCGAAACTTTCCTAAGATGGGACCAGATCCAGCTGAACATGTTCAAGGGAGGTATATATAATTTTCATCGATAATTTTTTCAGTGATAAGGTTTTCCCTAACTTCAGCTTTACTAATTGTGAAGGTGTGAAAACTTGTCTTATTTTGGAGAAGAAATGTATACAAGTTAAATATGAGTGTTGTAGGGTATCAGTGGTCACGGCAAAAATAGAGTTCTCAAATCTGAGAAAGCTCCTTTGACGCATTTTTCGCAATAAAAATCTTTTGATAATTTAAAAATAAAATTTAGAGATTTTTCACCGTTTTCAAAATTCTAGTTATCCATATGACCTAGAGAACCCAAATATGGCTTTTTAAGCTTCAATTCGTTTAAAGAAATGTTTATTTAATTCATATTTTTTTTGGTCAAATCAAAGGATGACACACTAGGGTGTTAATATCACAGAACTGTTCAAATATCAAGGCTTGATAATCAAGCCAGTGTGTTAAGAACAACCTGTGTCCGAATAACACTATCCAAGTTATATTGTAGTCTAGGCGAAAATGAAATTTTGAAATGATGAGAAAATTAATAATGAATATTTCCCACCGCCACAATTTTATTCACTGGATGATAGAATTTTGTTCAAAATTCAACGAACAAAAGTAAGCGATGAAAGTATTATACCTCTGTCTTAGGATTCAAATTTCACTACCGTCATGAATCCAAAGAAACTTATTATGACTGAATTATTCTACTTTAATATTCAATGGGGAATAGAATTTTCGGCAGAGTTTCCTCTTAATTTTTACGTCAAAAATTGTGTGGTACAGAATACTGACAAAACAAAAAATTATGCTATTATTGAAAATGGCTGCACATCAGATATTGTGAAAACAACACTCCATAGGAAAAGGTTCAAAGTGATGTGAAAATTTATTGTTTTGAAATGCGGTTCATGCGCGATATCCTTCATTTGGATTCAATTGTTAAATTGATATTTTTTCTTGTAAACGATTTAATATCTGGTGATATTTATGCTCCCCGTTTATGAAATAAGATTAAAAAAATTCAAATTTCCAAAAACAATATTCAGATTCCAAGAATGATTTGTCACATTTCTTCTCCCGATCTTAGTATTTAAGTGAAATGACATCTTGGTTAAGGAGCTTGTCAATATCTCAAACAGCTCCTCCTTTTTAAATTGGAACGTTTTGATAGGTGCAAGTTAGTTTCTGCATAAAACTGAGAACGAGAGCAAAAATATGACATGCTGTGTGAAATGATTGAAGATAACAGATCACCATCTATCCAGAGACATGGTTCAAAATCAGCGTTTTCAAAACGACGGATGTCCCTTTGTTATATGAATCATATGATATAATTTAAAAGTTTTTTAAGTGAGTTTTCATAAAATATTTTTCCGTGATGTTATCTTCATTAAACAAATATTTTGATTTTAAAAACTCATTATTTGCAAGAACACCTCAAATTATCTTAAATTCGAAATCAATTTCGAATGATAAATTTTTAAAACTAATTTCTGAATGCAATTTTATTGAAGACATTAAATCAACAATGTGATTGTATTCAAAGCAAAAAAAATAATGAAATATGATCTGTTGCAAGAAGTATCATCTTCAATATCTTTCATCACGGAAAAGAGATCTTTTTTCATTCTTGGCTTGATTAACTATAAATCCCCTTTTCGGGGATATTAGATATATCATATCAAATTTTGTTCGACAAACAAGTTTTTTGCAATCGTAGGAACCGAAACCATATTTTCGATTTTGAAAAAACTTTTGGTATTATGTAATACGGCGTTTCAAAATTTGAAAATTTTGCTTTTATTTTCAAGGTTCCCTTCGGTTCATTCATTTTTTTGAATATCAGTGTTATAATATCAAGTGAAACCCGTGTCAGTGACGCTTACTCCGTGGAAGAAGTTCAATTTAGTTATAAATCCTTTGCATTTGATTCCCAATTTACGGGTGATTTGAGTCTTTTACTTTCTTGTCAAGTTGGTTTTTGTCTCAAAGATGAAATTGAGGCTGGAAATTGTGGTTATATCTCACCAACATGTTCGGAATTCTACACAATCATAAGCGATGAATAATAAGCGAAAACTGCAAGGAATCGAACTTATTTAACAATATTAAATTGCTGCCATTTACTGTTAAATAAAGATCATATAGATAGTCCTTAATCAATTTTTTTTTCTGATTTTTACCAGTTTCAAGTTTGTTATCTTATCAGTCTGAAAATTGAGCAGAACAAATAAACGCTTGCAAAATTTTGTTATCACGAATAAACCAATTTATAAATTAAAATTAATTCGGAAATCTGTGGTCATATTACAGGTCTTTTTTCAAATTCTTACGTGGTGGTTTGCAAAATTCAAGTGTTCTATTCAACCTTAGAATATTTTATCCTTCAATTCTCGTTATGCTATACTGTATCGCCTAAACACTATGCTTATAAAAGAGATGGAATAAGTGCGGATCTCAACGGGATAGATAGTGATGGAATTTCTCACGACTGCCATCCTTATCAACCCAATTTCATTCTTAGTGCTAAACTTTTTTTATCCTCATTTTATTCCTAATCAAACTTCTCCCTTTCTCAATAATAATGGAATTTCGAATAATTTAAGGCGTCAAAAGATTAAAATAGACATGAAATTATATTAAAATGAAAATAAACTACAAGCCCATTTTTTAACCATGGGGATAAATGAGGATGTATTTCAAGGGAGGCATTTTTTGAGAGATAGATTGGAATAAAAAGGGATGGAATTTATCGACTGGTGATAAATTTCTTCGCAAGCTTGCCTAACACTCGCTATATTTATAGCAAAATTTTCTCAGAAAAATATTTTATTTTATAGTTGGATGAAAAAACATCCGAAGTTTTGGTTACAGTAGTTTAGACTGTCACGTCCGGAGACCAAAACAGAGTACGAGCCAAATTTCAAAAATTGAAGGAAGCCATCCATATTTATTTTTTGCGTAGAACTCGAAAAAAATATTTTCGAAAAATTTCGAAAATTTTTCTGGTTTTTTTTCAAATTTTTTTAAAATGTGAGATTTTTCAAATGCTCTGAAGTAACTTGATATGGGTCAAACGAATCAAAAAAATTCTAAGATATTGGCTGAAAAATTGGCTCCAAAATGTTATGAAATTTTCGCAGTCAACTTCCAGTTTTACAGCCGTGTTTTCAAACACCGATTTCTAGTTTGGTCATTTTGTCCACCAGGGAGTTCAAATTAAAAAAAGTTCTTAGCTTATTTTTTGTGTAAAATCAACCAAGGAACCTGATGAATGCAAAAAAAATGGCTAATTTTCACCTTTTTTCTCAGTCAAATCCGAACGTGACAGTCTACAGTAGTTAGTCTGTTCAAGTTACCCCTGAACTATTGAAAAAAAGGTAACTCTAACAAGTGATTGCTCGGGATAACTCTAACAGATGATTACTCAATATTTTCCAATTTAAGAGTTCTATTTTTTTTTAACTTATATCATTTAAGTTATGTCTGTTTTTTGTATTTTCAAAAACAGACATAACTTAAATTTCATTATTAAACAAAATAAAAATTCTAGTTTTGAAGAAGTAATTGAAAAATTTGATATTCAAAAAATGCCACTTTATAAAAATGAGCGTGAACAGTCGAAATATAGCTATTTTGGATGAAATTTTATTGACTAAATTACGTGAATAGAATCCACACCTTTCTACCAGAAACTGGCAAACATAATGGAAGTTATCTATAACTTTAGCTATCTATAACTTTACGTAAATCTATAACGTTATCTATAACTTTAGCTAGCTCTAAAGATTGGGAGTTATTGCATTTTTTTTCTGCAATCAGGAGATAAAGCTACTGTGGTTAAATTATTAATAAACAGTTCGTTAATTTGAGGCAACTTCGTTATTTGTTTTATTCGAAAATTATTATTTAATCACAGTGAAGTTTGAGAAATTTGGGTTCAAAAAATATTTTTCAGAAATTGAAGTTTGGATCGTATACCAAAATTTCGCCCGTCAATCGCTTGAGAATATAATGTGATGAAATAAGTGTAAAATTAGAGTAACTATATCTCCATATAATGATATAGAACTGTAAAAAATACATAAACAGCCACAAATTATATTATTAACTAAAAACCATAAAAGTTGGGCACGAAATCAAAAGTAGAATAAATTTCAATATCCCTCTCGATTATTTCCCGATTTTCGAAAATTAAAATGTAATTTTGAAAGTCTAGAGTTTTTGAGATTTTTTTATAAGGGGTGACTTTAACAGATTACTGACATGAACTTCTCAAAAAAGGGTGACTCTAACAGATTAAAGGTTACTCCAATAGGGGTAACTCTAACAGAGTAACTACTGTATTTAATTGTGAAGACAAACTCTGCATATTTATGGGTGTCAACTTTTTATAAAATCTTAATATTCATGATGCAGAAACAAATGCTGTCGAATTAAAATAATAAATAAGCTACCGATTAGTGAAAGTCAGATGCAAGTGTTTGCCAATCAAAAAATTGCTGGCTACTGCCACTATGTATTGAATTTTAGAAAATAAATAGGCTTATTGTTACATTTACAAACTCTTTTTGATTGAAACAACGAGTCGTTTGGCTCTCGGTGTAAATGGCTCAGAAATTATCAAAAACAAATCAACAAAAAACAAATTATCACTTTTTCATTCGAAATAATAAAGCCTTTTCAATGTCCGTTGATCTTTTTGGATAAGCCAAATTATTCGGCCTAAATAGACTATTGGCAATATTACATAATGCAATTTTCCACTTAAGTGCAGACTCAAGCAAACTGTCTTTAATTAATACGGTAATCAATACCACTCTTTGGAAAAACCTTTTAAGATTTTATTATTCAGTTTGAAATTATCTATTTAAATCTTTGTTCTGCATTTGTTTTGCTTACTTATGAAAAAAATAATGAGAACGTATATTTTACTTCTATTTGTATTAGTAGGCATGGATTCTGTTGATAAAGTGTGTTAAATAAAAATAGCAATTCTGAATAGAAGATCAGAGAGGAAAATGTAAGGGTCTCTAAACCCAACTTTTTGCGAGTCCACCGATCCATTGCGTTCCGATGAAAAAAAATGTTTAATATGCCGACCCTGGTTCACCTAAAATTGACACTAGTTTTGAGTGTTTTTTACCCCAATAGAAATTTTTTATTTTTAAATGAAAATTATAGTCACTATGAAATATATAACATAACAAAGTTGCGCATAAACGATATGGTATTCTCAATGGCCTAATCCGAGATTTACAAAAAAAAATTTCGAAAAACGTCATTCAGGTGAGAATTTCAGTAATTTGTTAAATCAAAACAGCTTCCGAGAACAAATCAAATGCACAATTATTTTCTGAGTAAAGTATAATTTCGCTCGAAAGCAGATATTGGTCAACTCAATTGTTAAAATAAATTAATCATAAAAGCACGAAGATTTGCTGTATTCATAAATGAAAGTTAAATTCCCAGTAAAATTTAATTAACTTGCGATTTTTGAATGCCCTGATTTTTGCTCAACTTCATATCTTTTAACTTTTGGACTCACTCTCATAGCTTTAACTTTTCAATTGGTTTAACTTCATTTAAATACTAATAAAAAGCGCAACAGTGCAACAAGTCCGTGAAAATAATAAATCAACATTCAGCTGACAACTGGCGAGATGATACCGAGTTCATCCGAAGTTTTAAAGCTCCGATCTGGCCAGAATACGATGATTCTGAATGGCATTATTAATAACGCACCTAGGAAATAAAATTTTTTGTCTACAATCGTCTGTCTTTTCATAATAAAAGTTAACGATTATGTCACATAATTTATCAATAAAGTATTATTTCGGATTTATTTGCGTTTGAGAAAACGAAAATTATAAAAGTCATCAAAATCAACAATCGAGCATGGTTTATCACATTTTTCATCAGGCCCGAACTTTTCATTTATTCAATCACAAAATCGTCAGAAGTTACACGTGTGAACGGCTTTTTAAATTAATGCTGACTCCAAATATTTATTCGAATGGTATTTGGAAGAACATTACGCCAGTTGATCATTTTGATCAATTTTCAAAACTTTTCCAAAGTTTGTGATCGTGAACGATACTCTAATGTTCCGAAATTTGAGTTTATATGATTCAAAACAAGAGGATTTAGTTCTGACGAATTTAATGTACAAAATGTGAACATTTCGAATTCAAATTATTCAAATCTTCGAAAAAAGAACTTGACATTTTTAAAGATTTATTAGCAACTACCAAGACGATAAAAGATGGGGCGTCATGTTATTTTGAAAAATTTTTTAACACAATTCACCAATTAAAAAAAAACTTAATTCAATCAGCTTTTGACGATTTGAAATCTGTATTATCAAAAAATAAAGTAAAAAAGTTTTGTGTCTTTATTTTTGCAAGTAGGTCACCATTTAAATTTGACAATAATTCACCTGAGTTAAGAGAAACAGACACTAAAAAATTATGGTCAAACAAATTGAGTTTCAATTTAAGGGGGGTGGTCGAGGCAATCTGGACCTTTTTAAACTGCGCCTCAAGAATAAACGGAGAACAGTAGTAACTTCATTATACTTTGTATGCAAATGCAAGGTTTTGATGAATCTTTGAGATTAGGAAAAAATATTTTCCATGTTTGGAATAGGCTGTCCGACCTCTAGAAAAGTGCCAAAAATTAATATTAAAAATTTTTGACAGCCTTCGTCCATGACCCAATTTTTACGATTTTTCACGATGACATTTTATTCACGTGGGAATCACGCTTTTTCTACGACTATAAACACTAAAAAGTAATTCAATTGGTCAACTTGAATTTTTTTTATAAATCTTCGTTCTTTGTTTACATTGATATTTTTTGCAAATAAAATAGTCTGTCACTTCTGAGATTAAAGCTAACAACTTCAAACAAACTATTATTTGTCTTGATCATGTCACAATGCTTCATAAATAAGTAAGTGTAATAAGGAAGTATTAATTAGTAAATTAACAAGTTTGAACTTTGTGATCAAAGGTTTCCGGTTTTAGATTGATATTTTAATTTGTATTTTCATCAAAAGTACTTTGATCAGTGTCAACAGCTGTATATAATGTTGAGGAAACCATATGTAGAATTTTTTTCGTCACAGGATGACGCTCTTCAAACATTTTATATAACTTCAAATTTTCAAAATTCAAAATCAAACACGAATGGGTAGACTCAAAAACAACACTCAAATTTAAATCGCGGTGAAAAAAATGCTAAACCAAACAAAGAAAAAGTACTTATTACGCCTAAACCTTTTTTGTGAAACGAATCATAGTACACCGCCTATTGAAAATAAATGATATTGATGTCAATGGCTTGCTTACAAAATATTATCACGGATTTTCGGACGCCCATGTCCGGAATGTAAACGAACTGAACTCAAAGTTGAAGCTACAGTCCATAAAGGTATTAGACAATTTGTTGCGCTAAGTTGCCCATGTGGTCATCGTCATGGCGACTATAGTATGCCAGAAGGAGCAAATTATGCTTTTGCTCATAGTCTCATGAGTAACGTGATCAATATCAAGTTTAAAAATTTCTCGAATCTAAAAAAATTTTAGATTCAAAATTTTCAAATCTCAAAAATTTTCGAATTTCAAAAATTTTTCAAATTTTTTTTACCATGATCGAAACTTTTATTTATAATTCTTGTTATCGTATAGGTTTTACCAAGAAAAAATATTTTTCCCCGTGATTTGAGAGTTTGGAGACAGTATAAATGAGTCAAAATCAAAATTCAAGAAAATTCTAGAGCAGATAGAGAATTTTGATTAAGGCCATTCAATTTCTCGTGGTCGACTTACTCCTAAAATATTTAATTTTTTCAAATTAATACATGGGAAAGACCTTAAAAGGTCGCCTCGACACCCCAACCACAATCACGAATCGTACAATATTGTAAAAAGTGCATTTTTTTAACCCACGAATTTGATGTAGGATTTAACCGCTCAATATTTTTTTATGAGATTCAATATGACTATACAAAATTGTCTGAAATTTTCAAATACCGACTTTAAAACTAAATTGCATCGCTCCTATTCGACTGAGTGGACGAAAGACAAAACAAAATTTAATTTTCAGCTCTCCTCTTAAAGTTGAGTTCCGCTTCATACAAATAGCTGTAGAAGTCTGGTATGAAAATATTTTTGATCAAAGACAATATAAAATTGTACGAGGATTAGGAGTATGTTAATTAAAATGTCAAGGCATCATCTTTTGTCAAATGAGAGCATTCGAAAAAATGAGAACAGTTTTTTTCTGAACGCCTTTGTCTCACAAAACTGACGATTGACATAAAACAAATTATTAAAATGTTTTTAAGCTCCACTCACTGATGCAGAATTTTTCAAGGAACAAAACTGCTATTTAAAAAATAAACTCATACTTTGTCAACACATGAAATTTAAAGTTGTGTATGCCGAAATTAAAAAAAAATCACATAAACACAACTTGAAATACAAACAAAAATAAATTATGAATCATACTGTATTATTGGTAAAACACGGATATAACAATAAATAAACCTGACTAACGAATAAATATTTTTTATCATAAATTAACCTCACTAACGGATAAATATTTTTTTTATCATAAATTTATCTCTCTTGAAGTTAATCAATCGCAGCTTTACCTCAAATTTAGTATTTTTTTGATATTTTTTTATTTCGACCTGTTTTTGAATGAACACACATCGGCTCGGTCCTGATTTTCGGTCTCTGCGTGATACAGACGCTTTACCTAGATTCATACAGCTGACAAATCGTTCCTTCCGATTGCTTTCTGTCACCTGTCAAATCATCCCTATACATTGTTATTTTTTGATAATTTTTTTTCCGATAATTATAAAACTTAATTGAAAAGATTTTGGTGAACATTCAGTTAGGTAAGAGCAGAACTTTTGAGAAATCATAATAAAATCTTGGAAAATTATTTAAACAAAACAGCATGTAAATAACTTTGACAAGAACTGAAAGTTAAACAGAATGTGGTGACTTAATTTGACATTTTAAAGCATACCGTATGGTTTAGGCACTTATTGCTTCGTGCGCTAGTTTTAAGTATAGCTCAGTAAAAGAAGAGAGCACTTTTTGTAATTATTTGATGCAAAAATCAAATTTATTACATTTTCATTTTAAGGTATTGCTGTACACTGTGATCGCATTGACCCGACATAGAGCGTATACGCGTTTCCGCGATAAAAAAATATCTTGTCCGTTTTTGCGGGCCGCAGTCAACAAAACTCACTTGGGGCAATGTTGCCGAAAATATACAAGTGAGAAATGACTGCACAATTTTAAAGTTGTATGAAATTTTTTGTGATAAGGTAAGGGTGACAGTAGGAGTCTAAAACCGGAAGAGAGCGAGAAAAACAAAGGTCATTGCAGATTTAAGTTAAAAAGGTATATTTGATACAGAAAGAGGAGAAGATGCTTCTTGTAAGAATTATGACATTAAACAATGGACGAGGAAGATGATATTTTTGTTAACGTAATGGAATTCGTTCGCGATGCTTTGATTCGTGTGATAAATGTAAAAAAGCACTGTGCAAAATTGATATTGCGAAACACTTTTGCTCATCTTGTTGATCATCTCACACCTCCCAGAGGGTGATTTTATTCTTTGATATATTTCTGTTACCATCTTCATTTATTTAAGGGCCACCATACCCTTTAAACATTGTAAATAAAACGATCGAACCAAATTATTTGCCCATTTTTGTGCTTTTTAGTGTCTCATATACAGTTGTAGTTTGAAAATATACATAATCATAAATGTAATTTTATAGATTAAATCTAAAACAATTTATTTTAGTCTATTTGAGCGAAACAAAACTTGGAGAAAAAATGAGAAATTATTTGAAAAATAAGAATTTACAAAAAACTTTGTTACTCTTATAATACTTATCAGAAAATAATTTTGAGAATGTTTTAGTTAGGTTATTCTTTAAGGTTTGATACGTTATTAAAATACATAATTTGGAAATGTCTGAGTTTTGGTATAAAGACAGAAATATCGAAAATGTGACTTTTATCGCTAAAGGAGTGTCGCTTTTGAGCCCTTTGAAATTGAAAAATACTATTTTAAAAATACAAGTTAAAAGATATTTGTTTGAACTTTCTTTATAAGCCGTAACTTTAAGATCGGATGTGTGATAGTGATTTTAATATTTTTTGAAAAGGGCTTGCATAATTAAGTACAATAAGTGCGTAATGAGACAGAAAATTATTGGTGTGTGATGGTTAAAGGACCTTGTTTGTCAGTGAAAATTCAGTCAATCCCCACCTGCTTGCGATGCTGTATTACTCACCTGCTTTTTCGTCTTTGAAAACAACCTTGTATTGGCTAACTATGTAACATGGCTTCAGCCATCAATCTAAAAATATCAGATTTACGATTTTCAGATAAATTTTCATGGTGCCTACTTTTCGCTGTATTTTTTTATTTCAAACTCTATAAAAAGGAGATTCAAATTAATTTTTTCTAATTAACAAGTTTGAAGAAAAATTTAAGTTACTTGATGGGAAAATTTAACCATAGAAAATGCGCAGGCGGAATAATGTTTATTTTAAGAATATTAATTCAGTTACATCTTCCGGAAAGTTGTCATTTTTCTATCTGGGAAAGAATTTCATGAGCCACAGTTTGTACCTTATTGAATTTGTTGTGTGCACTTTTTCAAATCGTCAATTTACAATTTTGATCGCCGATAACACCACCAGGTGGTGCCGGGTGCCAAAATAAATAATGGCAAAAAATATTTTCTAGTGCTGTTTTAACTGCATAAACATAAAATTGCATCAAAATAATGCATTTTTTATCTGATGAGCAATTTCTGAAACTCACCAAAATTCTTAAAATTAAAAATAAGGGGTACTTTTGGGGGTCTGTTCTGATATTCCACCGGTCAAAATGATTCTTTCCAAAAATATTTTTGGTCTCTGAGTTTTAAATCACAGAAAAGCAGGTGGGGGTTAAGTTGTGACTCGTGAAAGTCTAAATGTTGAAAAAAATGCTAACAATTATTACTCAACTTTATCTCATGAGTCATAAGATGAAGCTGAGTAATAATTGCAAGGACTTTTTCAACATTTTCGCTTTCTGTAGGGGGTAACCATCATATAAAAAAGGATTTTTGGAAGTTGTATATCTCTTTAGGAAGAAAGTAGGTTGATCTAGTACATTATGTTCTTGAAGTGGTACTTATGTACTAGCCCAAACTATAAAATATTTACCTACCACGTTATATCATATAACGTAAAGTTTGAACAAAAATCTCACATCCTAGAGTATAATTTTGTTTACTATAAAACCTTTCGCCCCAACAATTTGAGGTCACTGATTGCTCGATGTCTTAAAAAGCCTACTCCTCCCTGGGTTTTTAAGACAAGGACATTATTTTCTTATTTAACTGAGCTCAAAATAAGTACGCAAGTTTGTAATCATTGTTTTTATAAAATTTTGCTATTAAAAGTTGTTATAAATTTGCTCTAGAATCGGCACTTGAGGCTCCGGACTATTTTCAACAACACCTGAAGATCAAATTTCAGAAATTGCAGGTTGCCTCTGAATGATTTACTCTATAGAAAAAAAAAATTTAAAGCTGCTGCATTTTCAATTTTTGTCCTGACAGCTCGGAGTGAACTTTTATTTTTTTGAAAGTAACTTTGATAAATTGCGGAGGTTAAGTTATTTTTTCGAAAAACACCTTTAGATTCAATACTGAAAATTGCAGGTTATTTCTGAAGAAATCACTTTTTAGAAAATTAAATTTTTAATCTTTTCATTATTAATTTTTGTTTTGACGTCTCCCATTTTCTCTCAAAAAATTGCGTAGGTTGAAGCACAATTTGTAAATGTGACTTTTTTATAGAGTTTATGAAGTCAAAATGTAAATTAGATACTATTTAAGTTTGAGTCTTTCCTTAATCTCGAGGACTAGAGTACAATAAAGTTTCAAGCAATTTTACTTTTCCCGTAATAAGCTCTCAAAACCCTACCACTAAAGTGGCGCAGGAGCCTCCAAGGGTTAATAGTCACGCGCAAAAGCCTACTCACTAGATTTTTAAAGTTACAAATTTAAAACCAATGTTATAGATTTGCAGAGAGCTGTCTCTTTCGAAATATTAATTTCAAGATTTTTTTTATCTGAAAAAGGTATTTTTAATTTCTTGAAATCGATTTATTTCGATAAAAATGCTGAAACCCAAGACAATTCATTTTTAAAATGATGAAACAGTAATTTCCTGGCATAGTTTGAGGAAGCAAAAAACCATCAGTTTGTTTCAGATTATCTTGATGTCAGAAAAAACCGCAAAAATTAAATTGTGAACATTTTTGACTTGATCTTCAATTAATGAGAGGTACCTTCTTTGAATGCAGGACAAACCCCGAACTATTGCGGATCTAGGGCACGCAAGATCATTTATTAATACAGGATTAAGTAATTTTCTTCATGTTTATAAACACTTCTGTACATAAAATTACAATGGCTTTCCGTAAGTAAAGCAGTTCCACAATAAAATTGTACAAAAGATTATGATGTTCGTATAAAAAATGAATGAAGTGAATTTGTCCTGACTCTCAGTGGATACATGAAACACTTCCTGCTTCGTTGAACTGAAAATTTTATATTTAAAATTTAGTCGAAAAATGATTTTTTTGTTTGTTTCCACAATTTCAGTTATTTCAGCGCAATTTTGTAAATAAAATATGAATGTACGATGCAATGATGACCAGGTTAAAGTTTTCAGAAATTATCAGCTGAGAAGCAGATTAAAATTTGCATTGATAACAAACGGTTAATTATTCATCAGATTTTCAGTGTTTATTTAACACTCGAAATAAACTTGAAAATCTTCTCAATTATTCTTTCTACGAGAAGATTACTATTACGAGGAGACAAACTTGGGTCCACATAACCAATATAATAATACAACAATAAGATGAGACCGATCAAAAAAAACTTGCCGACGATCATTTTGCTTATAAATGAAAGGTGAGTTAAATTAAAACATGACGTCTAAAAATTAGACGCTCAAATTTGAATCAGTTTCCTGGTATCTGAAAAGTGACACTTCGTTGTCTTTCGATATGAAAACAAAAAATTTTCTTTTATGCCATTTTTCAAGATTACAAACAGACAATTGCATGCTTGGTTCAGAACACTTAACCTTAAGGGGGTGGCATCAGAGAGTGATAAAATGTTAAACTGAATTAGGTGAAGAAGGTTGTAGAGTCTGAAAGA
The DNA here is from genome assembly GCA_004367855.1 of Oikopleura vanhoeffeni. Taxonomy (NCBI): domain Eukaryota; kingdom Metazoa; phylum Chordata; class Appendicularia; order Copelata; family Oikopleuridae; genus Oikopleura; species Oikopleura vanhoeffeni. The sequence continues at coordinate 35,245 of SCLH01063305.1, forward strand.
ACCTTTGAATGGAAAAACATTTTTTAACAAAAAAAATTTATTAACAAAACATTTTCTAAACAAAACATTTTTAACAAAAACACATTTTTTAACAAAAAACATTTTAACAAAAAAAACATTTTTTACAAATTAAAACATTTTTTACAAAAACATTTTTTAACAAAGAAAACATTTTTAAAACAAAAGAAAACATTTTTTAACAAACAAAATATTTTATAACCAAATAAACATTCAACAAAAAAAACAATTTTTAAAAAAACATTTTTTAAGCAAAAAAAACATTTATTTAACAAAAAAAAACATTTTTAAACAACAAAAACATTTTTACCGAACAAAACATTTTGAGTTCAAACTTGAGTTTCAAATCATCAAAAAAGAACCACATTTTGTGGAGGTGAAATTCCACACAAAATATATCCTCGGTTGATTTATTAGTGTTTGAAAAATAATATATAATTATGCTTCTTAAATAAAGTACTAGAATGGGACAAACATTTTCTAACAAAATTTGAACACTCGGTGCCCAGTATACACGGGATGAAACCGTGCAAAACTTCTGTTGTCAGGAAAAAAAAAGGGTTGGGGTGAGAAGATAAGGGTTCCGTAGGAAACCTGTCTTCTTGCACAACCTCAGTTTTTTAGTGACAAAAAGTTTTGCCATGCCCCGAGTGACATATAATTTATGTGTAAACGAATATCAGCCTATCTTGGAAAAGTATTAGAACTAGGTCAGGTAAATCGTGTCCAAGGTGTAAAACACCCGGTAATAGAAAAAAAAAAAACGGACCCCCCGCCCAACAAGCCCTTGTTTTTGGAAAGGCTAGGGTTAAAGAAAAGGGTGTGTTCGCAGGAACAACGAAAACCTATAACCCCCAACCATAGACTTTTCCGAGAAAAGTTTTGCCATGCACGAGGGTACACTATAATCGTTCTTTTTCAATGAACACAAAAGAATACTCGTTGACGCCTGACACATGGCCCGCGTGGTTTGCTCTCTAGCCGCTTTCGTGGACCACTTTGAGCTTAACCCTCTCATGCAACACTTCAGAGTACGCGAAAAGGCTTCAGGTTTACTATGAACGCCGTAAAACGAGGCTTCTTATCGGAAACCTAGACCGGATCTGAGCGACCACAACAACCACTGCTTTTTACACTATTCTAAGTGGGCCTTTTTAAAAAATCGAACTTGCCCACCAATTCTCGCTGTTAATCAGTGACTCATAATCAGATGTCTTTTTCGCTACAACTCTGGTTCTGAACACAAATTCTGAACCATTTTGCTCACTTCCCGTCCGATGCTAAAAAAACACGAAACCATGGTTGAATTTTAAATTTAATAAATCTATTTAGGTCATTTTTTTGAAAAAAATAAATCACACATTTAGTCACAAGTAAAATGCGGAAAATTAAATGTAGAAGTCTGGCCTTTTTGCCTGCTGATAAATCTGTTTAGCCGCAACTTTTTTAATCTTTACTTCGGAAGTCCATACATGTTTGATACGTTCTTTCTCATCATAAATCAAACTGCTAATACAAAAAAAGAAAGCAAAAACTTTGAAAGACGTTCAAAATTTTATATCGGGAAAATATGTTTTTTTTTTGTTAAAAAATGATTTTTTTGTTAAAAAATTTTTTTTGTTAAAAATTTTTTTTTTGTTATAAAATGGGTTTTTTGTTAATAAATGGTTTTTTTGTTAAAAAATGCATTTTGTTTTGTTAAAAAATGTTTTGTTAAAAAATTTTTTGTTAAAAACTTTTTTGTTAAAAAACCCCCTGCCCCTTTGAATGCATAGCAAATTATTTTAAAGAACTTTTGCAGATTTTAAAAATCAAAAACCGTGATTTTGGTCGGGATTGAATAAAACTTGTGACCAGAAAATTTTCAAAGTACGTATACAAAGTACGTCAGAGTAGTGTGTTATTAATCGTCTTTGAAATCGCCTTCAATCTGGAAAAGTCCAGCCAAGTGTTTGAATATTTTTATATCTGAAATTTATCAGATTCTGAATCTTTATTTTGATACATATACAAACTTATAACTTTCTAATGTTTATAATATTGAAGTGATTTCGGAACTTAAAGTTATTTTCTCTAAAAACTTTTTCCGTCGCGTTCTAGCTTCACTTATTTTTATATCCCGTATTCACACTTTTTTAAATATCCCGGCTCTACTACTTAAAACCACACTTCGTTTCGTAATCCGGGCCGGGATATTAACAAAAGTGTGAATAGAGGATATGAACAAGGAAAAACCTGGTGATCTGTTGAATATCAAAAATTTGTAATGATCACGATATAAAAGTAACTTTATAGCAGTTTGGTCAACCTCAATGAAACGATTGGTTTATGCAGATAACATTGTCACGGCTCTCAGAAATTATTTATCGTTTCATTTTTTGAATCATTCAACAAAATTTTGGAAGCAACAGTTGCCCTCGATTTTAAATTCTATTAAAGGTGATGGAGATGTGGGAACTGAAATTTTTAGACGAGCTATTTACTGAAACAAAGGTGTGATTTATGATGGTATGAGAATGAATAAATCAGTTTGAGTGTTTGACAGGGTACAAGAGAGGTTTAGAATTAAAGACGACGTATTAGCCCCGTGGAAAATAATCTACATCGTTTTTATTTTCTTAACTCTCGCCTTTATTGCTTAATCGCTATATCAAACCTCCAAATCATCCGTTGTCAACAATGAGTAAGTTTTCAAGACTATTAGTTTGGTTCATACTTAAGGGGGTGGCATCGACTCGGCAGACTGGAGTCAATTTAACTTACGAAATTGATTAGTTGGTTTACTTTTTTCTGCTTATTATCGTTAGCTGAACCAAAATAAATGTGGATCTACTTATAAAAATAATTTTTGCCAATTTTAGGGAAGATTTGAGTCCGATCTTTATATTTTGAATTCGTAAAATTTTCATAAAAAAACAAAACATCATGAAAATTATCGCATTTTTTGTTCAAGATTTTTTCTGATCGTTTTTTTGAAATCTATGAATAAAAACTAAAAAAATAGCCACTTTAACTTTTTTCCTGCATGTCTACATATTTTCTGACTGCTGTTTGAAAAATCATAATATGTTTATTTGTCATTTTTTGTCGACTTTTTTAAAAAAATTAAGAAAATTTTCCGCAAAACAAGTCCAAAATTTTTTATGATCGTTTTTTTGAAATCTATGAATAAAAACTAAAAAAATAGCCACTTTAACTTTTTTCCTGCATGTCTACATATTTTCTGACTGCTGTTTGAAAAATCATAATATGTTTATTTGTCATTTTTTGTCGACTTTTTTAGAAAAATTATGAAAATTTTCCGCAAATCAAGTCCAAAATTTTTTATTAGTGGTTTTTTGAACTCTCCATAAAAAATCAGGCAGAATCACATATTAAATGTTTTGGTATCTATTAAATATCCGTATGTCAACTAATGAGTTGGTCGTGCGATTATCATTTCTTAACTAACGATTAAATTTTTAACACTCGGCTGTACACTCAATAAATGCCATTTGCCACTAAATTTTTATGAATTTTATGCTAGTTAAAAAATCCCAATGAAATTTTGGGTGTAATAGGCTCTATTTTGTTAGATAGTAAGAACATTTTTTGATATCAAAACGCAATTGAAGGTCAATTTTTATCTCAAAACAAGTTTTTTTTCTCTACTTTTTGACATTTTTGATCATTTTTCATCAAAAAAAAAACTTTCATATGAAAATTTTTTATTAATACGCAAAATAGGAACCAGATTTTTAAGCGCATTACACTCGACAATGTTTGAAGTTTATTAATATCGTCTTCAAAAAAATTCTATAGTCGGGTTTAGTTGGAAATGGATGTACAGTGGAAAGTGGTTTTTATATTTTCACAGATAATTAGTTATGTTAAGAAATTTGAAATATAAACGTTCGCAAGAATGTACACTTTTATTGAAGATAAAAATAAAAAAAATAATTTTTAATTTTTTTCTTTCATATATCGCTCTGAAAAAATGTACCAATCTGCCGGATCGATGCCAGCCCCTTAAGCAAAATTTAGTGAAATTTTCACGAATCTGAAATTGACAACTGAAATGAAAACAGATCTTAGAATAGCCTGAAAAAATAAATTAAATGATCAGTGACTGATCATCAGTCACTTGAATTTTCATTTATAATCTTATCGATTTTATTTATTTGACAAGTTAAAATTGAACGCAACAAATCGAAGGCAATTATTGAGGCTCACTTTATGCTTATTTGAAAAGTTGCCAAAATAATGCCGAATAAGTAAAACGCCAAAATCTGTATTTGAGATTTTTCTGACAGTTGAATATTTTTTCAAATCATATAAATGATTTTGAAGAAAAATTTAAACAACTCAATAATTCACCCTGTGTATTTCAAAAAATTACGTGAATACGAAATAATTCATATTCCTTCAAAATCGACTCTAACTTTTATTAGGGGAGTTAGAGACAAATTTTATATGAGCCATTTTAAAATAAAATTTGAAGAATTTCATATCTTATCAAAGTCTCGTGGACGCTGAAGCGTATTTTCTACGAAAAAATCTTCCATCGATAAATGAACAAATTGTTCATAAAAACTTCACTCTATTTTGAAGTGGGCGTAAAAATTTAGTTCTAGTTTTCCCACAGTTATTATTTTTAGAAAAATTCCAAAACTCTAGATTGTGTAATAAGGACTTTCTGTACTATCAAGTTTATTATTAGCTTGAAGATGAAATATCGAAACGTTGCATAAATAAAATATTATAAACCAATTAATTTTTTAATTTTTGGTTGTGATTTGGCGATAAATTTTTCCTTAAAACGGTCTATTTTAAAAATAAATTTTAACTTATCCACGTCGAAAATAACTTAAAATTTTCGGAAAAATATGCTCAAAAATTACAAAATGAAGATTGAAAGTTTAAGCATAAATAATTTTTCAAATGATTTCGAAGCACTTATTCTGAAAACTGTTTCAGACATTGTTCCTATGCATGCACATTCAGTGAACTCGCATAATGAGGTTATTTTTAAGACTTATAAGAAATATTTAGTAAATACGCAAAACAAAATTTGCGCTTCATTTATTCGGCAATTATCAGTGAGCTGCCAAAACTTATATTCTTCTCAAAACAATGCTTCCATGAAGCTTCGAAAGTATTGAGTCGTTATGATTTTTCACGTGTGATTTGACCAAGATTATTCAAAAGTATATAAATATTATACATGTAAATGATCCTCAGACTCACACAGGATACCATAGGATACACTAAATAGTATGAACATATTTAGACTATGTTTTGTTTTTGTGCATATAAAAGCTATTCCAGATACAAATATGATCAACAGGTACAAGTCAGCTGGGATTTGAATATCATTTATAAGAAAAGTGTTCATAATAACTAAAAAATGAGTAAATAAAATAAAGGTTGATGGATCCAACTTTGGACTCCAAAAGTTTTATTAGCCACAAGAAATAACAGCATTATTGATATTCAACTGAAGGACAAAGTCCGTTAATATAATAAGTATTCTAAAACTCGACTCCAACTTGGTGCTGTTGTGCTCAAAATTTTTGTTTTAACTTTCGGTCACTAGCAGGAGAAAATATTTTCACATCATTTTTTAAAATTTCCGGAACTTGTTATGTTTTATTCTGAGCTCTGACTCAAAATATCCAAAACCGATGATAACTCCCTTAAAAGTATGCAGTTATGTCACTGAAACAACAAGTTTATAATAAAAAATAATACTAAAAAACCGAAACAACCAAACTCAAGAAGTTTGAAATTGTCGCAGAAAAAAAATCGACATTTTTAATAATAATGAAGATGTTAACTTAGCGAAAGGTTCTTAAATGATTTATTAAAAATTAATTTTGCAAATACAAATTGTATTATACAATGAAAATTGCATTTCGATGAATTTACTTTACTTTTCATTTCAAACTTCATTTTTGCTTCTTTTCAGTGAATTGAAGTCAATAGAAGGTCAAAAATTTAACCATTATTTGTGCAACTGGCTTTTTTACGAACAACACGTGTTAGCAGAATCGACCCGTAAAAAGTTTACGTATTCAGGTAAATTATTTTTTATTCAATAAGACGAAATTTGAACTATTTAAGAATGATTCAAATGTGCTCTCAGGTTGAGTCCACGATGGTTGACTCTACTCACGAGATCGGGAAAGACTTTAAATGGGAAAAAAAATTTGTTTAATGATTTATCGATAAGCACTTATTACCAAATTTTGAAACCTACTATGCAAATAACTATGATGCAATTTTTACTCAAATTAATTTCATTTACTAAAAAAGCATTTTTAAATGGCATTGTCTAAAATTTGATCTATGAATTTTTTTTTATAAACCGTTTAAAAATTACCGGTAAAAATAAAACTAGCGTTAAGTCCTGCATATATCAACATTTTAAATTTACTGCGGTGATAACTCAATATTTCTCATTGGATTCGATTCATAATGATTCGATTCTCAAAGATACTAAAGTATTACACAATTTTTGGAGTTTCTGCTAAAAACTTACATTTTTTCACAACATAAACTCGGGCATGAACGTTAGTTAAGATCTTTATTATCTTCTAAAACTACTTTTTAAATTTTAATTCAGATAATCCGTATAAATCTGCGATCGCGCTGGCAAAGATGATTAACAGAATGTGTTTGGTGTGATTTTAAACTGACAGAATCTCTGGATTTGTGATAAAACATATTAAATTGAATAAAATAAGATGTCGCCGTGTTTGGTAAAACAAAAATATCAAACGTTTATGGTTTTCACAGCATTGAAAATTTGTTTTGCGCATGAACAACTTTGAGAGAGTTATATTGGGGATTAAAAAACCCTGAATGCCTTATAATCTCCTATAAAAAATCAATAAATGGTTCTTATTACTTAAGGAGATTGTGGGTGCTTCCAGCAATGTGATGGGGAAAAATAGGCCATTTCTAAACCTCAAATATCTTTTGTGAAAATTGTGTGAACCTTTATTTTTCTAATTGTATATTGTAGTCCGTAACCTTGAGAAGTCAAAAATTGATTTATTTTTAGAAATTATCATCACATCAACCTTTGAATGCATAAAACCTAATTGCTGGTATTTCTTCCCATCGAAGTATACCGTCATATCCACGTATCCAAAAATCACATAATGCCGATAGTATTGGTCAGAAAAAAATTTCTACAATCACAACTAAAAATATTTTATAAATTCATCTTAATTCGCCGAAAATTATTTTTGCAAATTCCTTGCTATAGTTAAATATAAGCAAAATGTACATTATTTTACAAAAAAAAGTATACCTCACAAACGGTACATGCGATTTCTTTTCTCTTTTTCATAAATCATTCACGATTATCTTATTAAACTTTTTGACTAAAAAAATTTCAATAATTCTTTTCATATTTCTCGCAATCACTATTTTATGCTGATTTAATGCGCGCCATCATCACATTGATTAGGCTCAAAATTGAAATATAGAAAAAGCGTCAAAAATTGTAACAATTATAATATTGAAATACTCTCATTCAGTATAATTTTTTGCTGTGATTATTATTTTTTGTAATTTGAGCCTATCCATGTGTGGAATTGTTAATAAATAAATTATTTTTGCAAGCCAATCCGATTTTCAAGAACTAGTTATTCGATAGGAAAAAACTTTTTCTTGCTTGCAATCATTTTCTCATGTCGAAAAACAAGAAAAACAATACCGAATTTGAGACCGTGGTTGAAAATAACTACTGCAACCACAATCCCCTTAACCTTTGTGAGCATATAAAAAAAAGTTCCGCCAAAGCACAAGAGCCACAATTGTGGCTCTACTTTGAATGTTGT
>SCLH01063306.1:11147-28381 GCA_004367855.1 Oikopleura vanhoeffeni
CAAAAAATTTTGGCCTAAGCTTTTTCAGTTGAATGCCAAAAACCGTTTTTCAATATCTCTTACGGTTAGTCCGTGATGAAAAATGAAATCTGCCGCCCCTATAAAAAAAACTACCTTTAGGTAGAAATAATTATTCTATGTCAAAAATCATAACGTCATAAGAATATCAATAATATCATAAGTTATAATATTAACAAACCATTTAAAAAGTTGCAAAATATGAGTGCAGATATAAACACGGTTTTAGCGGTTAAGAATGCAAAAAAAAACATTTATTGCAAACTTCAATTGCAGGTTGTTTTGCAAAATTGAGTTGATTTGTGTTGAACACAAAACTTTGACCTTTTAAATTGAAATTTAAGTACAAAATATAGCAATTAAATCTACATATAGCTTTCTCAGGAAAAGTTTAGAGAAGTTCTCTAACTGGTACAAATTGCCTAAATGGTACAACTTTTTTGGATCAGTATTCGTACCAGTTCGGAAACGAGGACTGTATGACACCAAAAACTCATCGATCAGAACTTTCAAGACGAATTAATTTTATAAAATTCTGAAATATCAAGGGGATTGAGGGTGCTTGTAAACATTTATGTTGCTGTTGAAAAGTAGCCCATTTTTAAAAAGAAATAACTTTTCATCAAAACATGAGGAAATATTACCTTTGTCCTGTCTGTATTACAAATATAGCATTTCCATTTGGTTCCAGCTTCAATTTCTGTTATGGCTGCCCTTGAAAGATTTCGTAAAATACATTGTTTGCAGAAAGATTCGATACAAAAGTCACATCCATAAAGAGTGCCCCCTTCCCCACACCATCGGCAGTGTTCATAATATCCGTCAGAATCTTTTGAAAATTTTCCTGAAAATATGATGGATTTTAAGGGGTTTGTATAGGCTAGAGTTAACTTTATTCCTCCATAACAATATTATTAAAATTTCAGGAATGTCAGTTTGCAACCTCCAGAAAACAAATTTCATCTTGTTTTTTTTGTCATGTTGGACCGACCGGTAAATTAAGTTAACCGCGAAAAACAATTATTAAAAGTGATATTTTTTAATCTTCGTTATTTTGGTAGCACTTTTGGAGAAAAGAAAAGCTACCTAAATGAACCAGCTACCAAAACTTATATTTTTTTCTTTGTATTCATCATGAATCAATTTTTGAATTTGATTATTTTTTCTATTTTGATCTCCAAGAGGTGGAAGCCGTTGAAAAAGATAAACATAAATCAAAGTGAACTCTTTTGAAGGAATTTTAAAGAACGAATTCTACAAATCTAGAAATTGGTTTCGCTTTTTTATAATTTCGAAATCCAGGATTTTTTAAAAAAATATTCAAATCAACTCGAGTCGACTAATTAAAAATTTTTCAGTCCTTAATTAATGGCTTTTAAATAAAATAATCTTTTATTTTATAATCTTATAAAAAAATGAGATTTGATGAGAAATGAGGTTTTTGAACAAATTACCTGCAGAGTAAAATTTGTTACAATCTCCACACTGAACTGTGTTCATAACAGGATGTCTGTACCAAACACCAAAGGGGTTAATTTGCTCATTGCAACATGTACATTTCACTTCCTCGCGATATAACCATGACCAGGGATGTTCAACGTCTGAAAACGCTGCATTGTTTGCCATCTTAAATAAATCGAATGAAAATACGGAAATGACGAAAATTATTTAATTAATTAAAAAATTATGCTTTCTGTTGCAGTATACGTTTTTGGTCGACCTTTTTAAGTAGATATTTTGAAATTAGCAATAAAAATACAAATTTACGAAATATTATATCTAATTTATGATGCCTGAGTTCAAAAAATACACATTATTATGAAAATAGGAATTTGAATTAAATTTGTTACATGGCGGCCCAATATTGCCGAAAGTTTTTTGGCCAAAAAATTCAGCAATATTGGCAAATTCGGCAATATGGGCCATATTATATGGGGCACCCCTTTTGTACTAGGGGGGGTACCGTACAACGGCCGATTATGTACAACGGCCGATTATGTACAACGGCCTGTTGTACAACGGCCATTGTACAACGGCTGATTATGTACAACGGCCCTATATAACAGGAATTATTTTAGCTAAAAATGGTGATTTTGCGTAGGTTAAATTCGGCAATATTGGGCCCCCTGTATTAACATCTGCAAAAAAAAATATTTCATATTATTTTTAAAGCAATTTTTTATTGAACCCAGACGTCATATATCTATTACGGGGACTCCTCGAGATTATTAGCTATTATAGACTATAATTTATAGTGTTATAGAAAGGCCGGAATAGCTAATAATCTCCTTCTGAAAGGACTATGCACAAAAAAATAGTGCTCAAAACTATTAATAATGACATCTTCCTTTTTTCGATTCTCCGTTTCCATTTTAGTCGAGTTAGGAAAATAGCAAAGAACAAAATTATTTTTTGTTAAAAGTTAATTAAAATTATTTTCGTTAGTTCGATTTTTTTTAAATCGGGCCACCAAAAGGGTATGGGGGTAGCTTGCAACGGCCGATTTTGTACAACGGCCCAAAAAACGACGGACATATCAGGGCCGTTGTACATTAGGGCCGTTGTACCATAGGGCCGTTGTACCATAGGGCCGTTATCCGCCGTTGTTAGCTACCCCCAGGGGTATCTGTTCTGAGAGAACCAGACTAGATGGGGACAAACGTTTTTTTGCATATATGAATCCTGACCGAATATGAAAATTTTTCTTTTTTTTCTCCGGTGATTACCAATAATTCGCAAAATATTGTTTTTTTTCGGTAACTTCCTGTCACGTGATTAACCTAGGAAGCCAAAAAAAAATTCACCATATATTTTTTGCGAACGTTTCAGATGCAAAAACACATTTGTCGCTATCTAATCTATTTCTGCCAGTCAAAATCAAAGTGGCCCGAGTCAAAAAAACGACCATATTTAAATTGTTTTTTATGCAATTTTGAAATAAAAAAATCTATACCAAAGATAACTTCACCGTTTCAAAAAAATGAGTTGTATAATTCACTGTATTTTAGTACTCCACTTTTTTATGATCAATAAAAATTAGCTTGACTTTATTTCAGGTCGTCAGAAAAATGCGTAGGTTTCGCTCATCAAAATGAGAAATTATCATACAATGAAAATAAAAACTACACTTGTCGAAACAGTTTTTTCTCTGCAAACAAATTTAGACGCTACACATTAAGCCAACCAAGTTTCATCTTGGACGACTTACAAAAAAGTTTGTTCATATTTGGAGAAAATAAACAAGTTGGAGCCCGTTCACGTCCTACTAAAACTCTGAGTAGTGTACAGCCTGAGTTTTTTTGAATTTTCTTTTTTTTCTTCCAGCCAGACAAAATATAAGCCAAAAGATAGTAAATTTTGACTGTCTAGCCACCAGAAGAAAAAAAACTCAGTTTGTAGTTTAAAAATACCTGAATATAATCCTGCTCCTAGAAATGCCTTGCTGCTCAACTTAATCATTTTTTCAATGCGATAAATACGACACGAGTGTTGGATACCTTTTACAATTATTTATTGATGAAATAAATGTTACAGATTTTTTCGCCCCTGGAAAACGTTTAAAATTAACCCCCAGCAAAATAAAGGCAGTTTCAACTGATCATATCCCCCTGGAGGTTAATAATGAAATTTAGACAACAGATTGTTTTTACCGCTCAGTCGGCGATTTATAGAAAAAGAGTAACATGTAAAATGTAATATATCAGGAACATCCGACCCACGTGAGTTAAAGCACAGGGTCGAGAGGCGAACTTTCGGGAAATAAATAAAATTTCAATCAATTTTTTTTTAATTTTAAGTAAAGTCGGGCGGCGGTGGATTAATCTTACATTTTTGCAAAATAAATTTACCATCGCCATTAATTGGTCATGAATGAATTTTATGTCATGTAACTGATGTAAAATTAATCTAGATTTTTTTAAGGCGTGGAATATGTGTTATCTAAATTCCTAGATGTCACATTTTTGTGACCGACAAGATCTTAATATTCCAAAAGCGCCTAAAACCGCTTAAATGTTAAAACAAAAAGAGCGAAATAAATAAATAAATACGGTCGGGGAGTTAAAGGAATTGCAAATTGGGATGAAGTGAGCGAGTGTTGTTTAAAAGACTAGTTTTCCAATTTTTCTACATTTTTGGTCTTCTGTAATTTGACTCTTATGAACTCATGAATCCGATGTAGGCGGCTTTTACGGTATCGAAACCAGCCAAAACACCAGCACCGGCAGCACCTCGAATAACGTTGGCACCTGAAAAATTAATTAAAAATATTTCCTGAACTTCGATGTAGGGGGGTACTCATCGGTTTTTTATTTCAGGCTAGGGACATGATAAATGCACCAAATGGATTCAGAATGGCCAGAAAATTCATTTCTGGTCATACCATAAAAAAAATTCGAGAATATTCTCAAAATTTTCTAGTTTTTTTCAAAATTTCAACCTGACGTAAGCAGATTTTTTGTCCAGATCATGAGCTTTCATTTTGGTGGTATTTTTAACTTAATATGATTAACTTAATATGATCAACTTAATTTTTCTAGAATTCTGAAATATTGACATCTGGCTGTACAAAAATGCAATTTTCAAGTAATAGGAGAAAATTTCGAGAAAAAGTTTTTCACCAGAAATGAAGAAGACATGTTTCTCCAACGTATCTCAAATTTAAAGAGAAATGTACCAAATGGTTTTAGAGAAAATTGAGCTACGAATTATAAAATATCATAAAATTACGGTTTTCATTATTCTAGAACAGGTCCGATCAAAATTTTGCAAAAAAAATCCGATTGTCGTAGATGGGATAAAACACGTTATCCTGACAAAAATTGTCATATATAGCGGCTTTAGAGAATATATACATTTCAGATAAAATCTTTCGGTCAAGAGAAGAAGGATAGATCTTCATATCAGTCTTTTCACAATTTCTGTAACTCGTTTTGTTTTATTCTGAGCCCTGTTGCAAAATATAAGAAACGGTTGAGTACGCAACTAATTCGAACTGAGGTGGTTTTCATTTTAGATACAAAATAGGACCTTTTCAAATTTTTATTGCCATTTTTTATTTCAAAACTAAATAAAAAGGAGTCTCGTATTTCAAGAAATTAATAAAGAGGCGTCTTCTTTCAAAATCCTAACCAAAATAGCCCATGAAAAACTCAAAGACACACATATTTTGATTCTCCCCGGGATGTCTAGTAATACCGGAAATTGACCAGTTTAATAATTTTTAAATGTCGGTTCGGAGAAAACGAAATATAAAAGAGTTTTATTTCGATATTGAATAAAAAGGGGTCTTATTTCAAAGTTGAAAAAGGAGTCGTATTTCAAAATTAAATAAAAAAAAGGGTCTGATTTCAAAATAAGAGAAAAAAAGGGGTTTTATTCAAGTCGAAAAAATAAGTTTGTTTTTCCATTTGCGATTCGACCAACTAAATCGTTAAAAATGCGTCCTAATGAAAACTCACCGCTTGAGTTCAAATAAAATCAAGGTTTCAAACTTTTTTTGCTAATTTAAAGATCACTTACCGGCTCCCTTGAAGAAGGAGGTGACACCCTCGGCCTTCATAATCTGTACTCCAGCATCCATGGATGATTTGTAGAAGACTCCAGTTCCGGAAGTCATCATCATTCGTCGTCGAATGGTATCAATTGGATAAGATCCCAAAGAAGCAACAACGGTAATGGCTAAAATATACATAAAAATTGAGCTCAAGATTATATCCATCATGATGCCCGAGTCACTTAAATCTCTCATTTGCCTGTTAAAAGAATAGGGAATAAGAGATTTAAGTTACTCGGGCATCATGATCGATATAATAGATTTGCAGAGGAGTAATTTTTGTTTTAACCAATTGCCGGAATCAAAAATTTCAAGCCGACAAAAAATAAGGTCATCTTTTAAAATGTAGTGAAAAGGGGTCTTTTTCAGAGCTTAGGTAGTTTTTTTAGACACGACAGATTTGACTTTTTACCACTTTGTCATTATGGAAAATCTTAAGAAAACTTAATTTTTGGAATTTTATTTTTCAGCCATTAGTCTTAGAATTTCTTCGAGTTTCGTNTCGAATTTTGAAAAAAAATTTTAAGGTAATTTTTTTTTTAGGTTAACCCACCCTAGTCATGACGATTACGGGAAAACCATAGATGATATCGAGAAACGTTTTTTTTGCATTCAACTGCCAACTAAAAAAGCTCAATGAAGAAATTTTATTAAGTTGATTTGACATCTGGTTCACCGGATATAAACCGGAATGTAATTTTATGGTAGGTTCGAATCTCGGTGGGCCCAAATTTTTCTTTCTTCAAATCAGCCGGAAAGCTTAATTTCTATGTTTGTTCGTTCTTATATCACGATTACCTACACATTAACTGCTTGAACCATATTTTTGGTGAATTCCTGGAAGAAATAAACGAGATTCAATTTTTTCGATTGTTGACATCTCCGACCGTGACCGGTAATACCGAAAAACACCGGTAAATTTGACAGTTTTTAGAGGAGACGAACCATACCATTAGTAAACAGTTTAAAATGTGGTTGTGGTGAAAATTTCAAGAGAAAATTTTTGGCGTTTTGTTAGATTTGATCGTTCATGACCATTGCCATGGGGGGCAACCACCTGGTGGAGTAACCGATAATATTGGAGAAATGGGCACTGGGTTGTTAGTCATGACCTAAAACATACTTATTCGGATTATTTTTTCAGAGAAAAAAGTTGGCAATATTTATTTTGGACACCAGACACCACCTGGTGGAGTACACACGAGGGGGTATTTTTTATATCGACACTGGTAGTTATCTGAACCTAACATTAATATACTTATCTGGTAACATTTCAGAGAAAATTTTTGCAAATATTTATTTTGACACCCGACGCCCCCTGGGGAGTAACACGATATTTTTTATATCGGACACTGGTATGTTATCGAAGCCTAAAAATATACTTATCCTGGTAACATTTCAAGAGAAAACTTGGCAATATTATTTCGACACCCAACCCCCTGGTGGATTACCCCGATATTTGTATATGGACACTGTATGTTATCTGAACCTAAAAATTACTTAAACGGGTAACTATTTTAAGAGAAAAAATTCTGGCAATATTTATTTTGACACCGGACACCACGCTGGCGGAGTTACACTCCGATTTGTTTTATATGGACACTGTATGTTATCTGAACTAAAAAATATACTTATTCCTGGTAACATTTCAAGAGAAAAATTTTGGCACTATTATTATTTCGACACACCCCCACCTGGTGATTACCCCGATATTGTATATGGACACTGGTATGTTATCTGAACAAAAATATACTTAATCGGTTAACTTTTTGAAGAGAAAAATTCTGGCAATATTTTATTTTGACACCGGACACCACGCGCGAGTACACACGATAATTTTATATGGACACTGGTATGTTATCTGAACCTAAAAATATACTTAATCGGGTAACTTTTTCAAGAGAAAAACTTTTGAATATTGAGGGTACTTTTATATGATAAATTTGAGAACATACTTTTTTCTAGAGAACATTTTTAGCATGTATAGTAGAACTTTACATTTTGTCCAAAATAACTTTGGGTTTTTCGTTTTCTCTAGACCATTCCAAAAAATGATATTTACTAATAATTTGGCGTATACATTCGAATAATATGCCAAAATTTTTCTCTTAAAAGTTACCCGATTAAGTATATTTTAGGTTTAGATAACATACCAGTGTCCATATACAAATATCGGGGTAATCCACCAGGGGGTGGTGTCGAAATAAATATTGCAAAATTTTTCTTTTGAATGTTACACGGATACAGTATATTTTAAGGTTCAGATAACCATACCAGTGTCGATTATAAAAAATATCGTGTTTACTCCACCAGGTGGTGTCTGGTGTCAAAATAAATATTGCCAAAATTTTCTCTTGAAATGTTACCAGTAAAAGTATATTTGTAGGTTCAGATAATCATACCGAATGTGATATTAAAAAATATCGTGTTTACTCCACCAGGTGGTGTCTGGTGTCAAATAAATATTGCAACTCTTTTCTCTAAAAAGTAATCCGAATAAGTTAGTTTTTAGGTTCAGATAACATACCAGTGCCCATTTCAATATATCGTTTTACTCCAGCCAGGTGGTCTCACCATGGTGTCTGGTGTCAAATCTAAAAAGCGAAAATATTCGCTCTGAAATTTATCACCACACCCACATTTTAAACTGTTTACTATGGGTAGTTCTCTAGAAACTGTAATTTACCGGTGTTTTTCGGTGATTACCGGTCGGAGTCAAAAATCGAAAAATAAATCTCTTCGGTTAAAATTTTCTTCTGGCTATCAGAAACAAGAAAACCGTTTCTCGATACACTACCGGTTTGGTTGTGAGAGGGGGTGGTGCTTTAAAAAAAAGTTACCTTAATTTCTATGTTTGTCGTTCTATATCACGATTACTACACCATAACTGCTTGAACCATATTTGGTGAATTCCTGAGAAATAAACCGAGATTCAATTTTTTTTCAAAATTTACTGCAAATGCTTTATAATAGATCTCCGGTTACGGTGACCGGAGTCCGATTAAAAAGAAAAAAATTCTCCATTGAGCTTTTTTAGTGTGAAGTTGAATGCGAAAACCGTTTCTCGATATCACCTATGGTTTCCCGTAATCGTCATGACTAGGCTGGGTTAACTTAAAAAAAATTACTAAGTAATTTTTTTTGAGGCCACCCCTTCTCATGACGATTACGGGAAACCATAGGCGATATCAGGACGGTCTTTGCATTCAACTGCCAACTAAAAAGCTCAATGGAGAAATTTTTTCTTTTCATCGGACAACGGTTCACCGAGATCATTTATAGGCATTTTCGGATAATTTTGAGAAAAAAAATCGAAACTCGTTTTTTCTTCCCAGGAATTCACCAAAAATATATTTCAAGCAGTAAATGTGTAGCAATCGTGATATAGAATGAACAAACAAAAATTTAATTCCGGCTGATTAAAAGAAAAAAATTTGGGCCCATCGAGGGGGCCAGTTCGAACCTACCAAAAATTACATTCCGGTTTATATCCGGTGAACCGGATTTCAAATCAACTTAATAAAATTTCTCCATTGAGCCTTTCCCGTAATCGTCATGAGAAGGGGTGGCCCCATTAAAAAAAAACTACCTAATCTTTTTTAGTTTCCAGTTGAATGCAGAGAACCGTTTTGTGCTATCTCATACGGTTCGTCTGTGGTGAAAAGTCAAATCTGTCGCGTCTAAAAAAACTACCTTATTAAAAAATGGGTGCTATTTCACAATTTATAAAAATGGGTCCTATACCAAATATATAAGAATGGGTCATATTTCAAAATTAAAAATAAACGGGGGGAATTTTTTTAATTAATGATAAGGGGTTTTATTTCAAAAATATGAAAAAGAGGTCTTATTTCAAAATTTCATAAAGAGGGATCTCATTTCAAAATTAATAAAAAAGAACCTTATTTCAAAATTTAATAAAAATGGGGTCTTATTAAGAAATAAATAAACACTGCTCATACATGTATTCTAAATAAAAACGATTTGTATTTCAAAATTTATTAAAACGGGGTCATAATTGAAAATTAAATCCAACATATTTTTCACAAATTAGATTCATAATAAAAAAAAAGGAAATTAGTCAAATCTTTCAATAAATCTTTTTTCGTATTTATCAACTGGATAATTTTTTAAATTTCAAGTTGACGGAATAAATATGTTTTTTTCTTTTCGCGAGTCTTAATTATTTTTTTATAACATACCGTATCCAAGAGCGAAGCATTGGAGGAATCCAGCATCTTCTGCGAGGACAAGTGGCTTCATGGAGTCATAAAGACCGAAATAGAGACCTCTGTAGATGAAGATACCGACAGCAGAGATGGCGAAACCTCTGTAAAGACCTCCGATACCATCGGATTTCAAAGTTTGTCTGTAGACATCGACTAAACCGTTATATTGTCGGCCACCATCTTTACCTAGAAATATTGTGTTAAAAAGGGTTAAGAATATTTTTGAAAAAATAATTTCTTGGATGTCGCTTTTACAGGGCGGTGGTACCTTTCGCATTTATTTTAAAATTTGGTACAGTAGAGAACTTTTACAAGGACGCGAACTTTTGCGCTCGCGTCCTATCAAAACCTTGGGCTAAAAAACACAAAAAATAATTCAAAAGAGAATTTATGCAATTTTTCTTTTAAAAAAAATTTGGAAGCGAAAGATACCCCCACTCTTTTTACTTACCAAAACATTTTAAATTGTTTTTATAAAAAAGCAGTCATCTAATTTAACTGTTTTATCATAAAATATCGCTTTTGTTTACAAATTCAATAAAAACGTAAAAAATTATCGTTCCCTCTAGGGAGTTCCCTAGAGTGTTTTTTCGATAAAGTTAATACATTTTCTAAAAATTATCACTTCTATTTTATTGTTAACATTACTAAATTATTCACAGAAATTGAAGCAATAATTTTTGAAAATTAAAAACTCGAATCGAAAAAACACTCGAAAAAAAATACGATTTAAATAAAGTTGAATTTTTTTTTAAAAAAGCGTTTTTTTTTCAATTTATACTTATAAAAAGATATTTCATGATTTAACAGTTACATCGGAAGGTGGTGCATGCCATGGTGTTCTTCATCAAAATTCTCTTTTATTTTATAGCAAGCGAAAAGTAACACCGCCGTTACATTTTTTTCAATTTACCTTTGGCATCATTGGCGAGCTTGGTTCGGGCGAAATCGAGAGAATAGACGAACATAAGGGAAAGAGTACCAGCGAAACCACCAGATAAGATGTTGTTGGTGAATTTTTTAACTTGGGGAGCATCTTTTGGGGTGGCAAAAGCAGCCTTGATCTTATCCTTGAAGGCAAAGTTCAAAGCCTGGGTTGGGAAATATCGGATACAGTTGGCCAAGTTTCCTCTCCAGAAAGCAAGGGTACCTTCGGAGTTGTAAGTACGGGTGGTACATTCGATGATACCTCCGTATTTCTTGTCGAGACGACCCTTTAAAATAATAATTATTTTATGTTCCCAAATTATTTAGGGGTGGGATCAACGAGGTTTAAAAATACGAAATTGGATAAAAATGACAAACTTAATAAATAAATGCGTATTGTATCCCATTTATTAGAAAGGGATTTTATTTCAAAATAATTAAAAACTGGTTTTATTTTAAAATTAAATAAAAAAGGTCTCATTTGAAATTTAAATAAAAGGGGCCTTATTTCAAAATGAATAAAATGTTGTCTTATTTTAGGGTAGGCCTAACCGTTGTACGGCCTACCCTTATTTTAAAGTTTTATAAAAAAGGGGTCTTATTTCAAAATTAATAAAAGGGAATAATTGTTATATTTCTGTATCCAAAATATTTAGGAACGGGATCAACGAGGTTTTAAAAGTCTAAGATATGTTTTTAAAGCTTCGAAATGGCCCGTGGGCCAGTAGTACTGTCACAGTACGGTCCTGGTACAATTTTTTAAAGGATTTTTTAACAATATTTACTGATACTCATGTGAGTAACCTAGGAACATATGATTTATATAATATGATCTCAATTACACTAACTGTAGCTAATCCGGGTACAATAAAGTGTACATAAAACAAACGCTATTTGAATAGAAAATCTCTACATTCTTGAGCAAACAAAGTTTTACAGACAAAAGCAGTGAGATTTATCTTTCAAAATATTCGATAAATAGTCACTTTGGGAAGCATGTGTGTTTTGTGTTTACTTTACGTTTCCACTCCTATAAATACCAAATCTATTTCAAATCAAAGTCCATTATGAAGTAACCTCGATTCGAGGGAAAATTAGCTCAAAATTATTTTAAATATGCTGAGGGTTTTTCAACAAGGCAGTAAAAAGCGGTATTATTTCAAAATGTAATCAAAAAGGGTATTATTCCAAATTAAATAAAAAGGGGTCCACTCCAATAAATACCAAATCCATTGTAAATCAAAGTCCTTCATGAAATTACCTAAATTCTAGCGAAAAATTTGATCGAAATTATTAAAAATGTGGAGATGGTTTACTAAAACTACACATCTGTGTCGAAATTATCCATAGATATATCGATTTTTGTTTCGAAAATTAGGTCGCCCAAAAACATCGGTTTTCCATCATACAAATTAATTAATAATTTGCATTATTGCTTCGAAACCCATTTCGTCAGTTTTGAGCCAAAAAATATCGATCAATTTTCGAAAATCTACGGCCTTCAGGTTTTTTTTTAATTGTTAATTTTTTTCGACACTATATTTATACCTGCCAAAAAAATAATAAAAAAAACTTAGGGTCTATAATATACAGACTACTGTAATTACCTGTTTAAGCATCTCATCCTGATTTTGGATAAGGAGCTTTACACGTTCGATTGGGGCTGCAGCGGTCTTGGAGCATACAGCGGCCACACCAGATAAAGCAAAGTTCTCAGCAAAAGAAAGTTTATAACCGGACATTTTGCTAGGATCTATCTAAAATAGCAAACAAATTTATTTTTATGTAAAAAATTAAAAATGAACAGAATTTTTTTCACACTTTTGAGTCAAGAGTCTTGACATTTCTGTAACCGATAGCCTGGTGACGGTACGTATTTTTTAACCAGTAAATTTAAAAAAAAAACTAGCAGGATATTTAGGACTCTGTATTTTAGATCCGTGTTCACGTTTGACCCTTATTGGTCAAACGCGAACGTGGGTCTGAAGCGCATCGTCTTAGATCTTCTAATATTGACCTTAAAATGTTTGAACCTGACCCCAAATGACCCCTAGGCCTAATTTCTAAACGGCTCGATGAACGTCACTTTAGGTCGTTTGTGGTCAAGTTCGAACATTTTTTGATGAAGTTATTATTTCACAAGTTTCAATAAAATCTGACTACTAGTTAACCGGTTCAATAATCCTGGCGAAAACTCTATCTATGACACGCTCGAGAATCATGGGCAAAAACTGCCTGAAGCAGAATCAATTTTTAAAAAATTCGATCTATTTTGATGTTTTGTTTTTAAATATATACTTGGGGTTTACTTATGTACACGAATTCGAATTGACTCGATAGTTATTTTGCACACTTCAAGTTAGATTTCCTTTTTTGAATCACTATCAAAAAATATGTAATAAAGGGGGTCCGGGGTATAGTGGATACCTACGCAAAATCCCAAGCATTTTTTTGGATTTCAAAAATTGCCTACTGATTATCAATCTCTTAGCTAAAAAAGTACACAATCATATATAAATCTTTGATTTATAAAATTCATGCTAGATCACAAATTATCATTGGTACAAAAATTCAAGTCAATTTTTAAAATTATGGTTATGTAGTTAGGTCAATCAGGGCCGTCAATTATTACCATGTTATAATACTATTCAGTGGTTTTAAAATAATGCTTCCGAATTTGAATCTAAATACTTATCAGAAATATAATGGACCCCCTTTATTACAGAATAAAGATAATTTCAAATTTGAGCCAATATTACAATGATGTGATTTAAAAATAAGGCTTCCAAATTATCACCGAATTAGAGTACCCCCTTTATTATAGTGTAATTTATTTTCTACCGATGTTTGGTAACCCGTGATACATCAACAAAAAATAAATTAAAACCTGTAGAAAAAATAACGATGCAATTTTTTTTCTTTCCTTCCAAAATTTCAAACTCAATAAATTATCTCTTCTACTGGGTCTCGATAATTTACCGATAACTTATTTTTTACTCTATGCTGATTGGCTGGGCCCCCAGGCGAACCGATCCGCACCAAGTATTGCTCAACAAAACCATTTGACCTCTTCAAAAAAAGAAAAACATCATTTTGAAAATTCATTCAAAGTGCGATCTCTAAAAAAATCTCTCATTTTATCACCGTTAGAATCTCACAATTCTCGCTCGACCAAAAAATCGAATCGAAAATGGTTTCTCTGCTGCAGAAAAAGCGAAAATATTATTTTGTGTTCTGACTTCGTTTGGTTATTTGAATAGAAAAAGAAATATTATATTTCACGGTTTTTGATTGGAGGAAACTGGTGGATGTTCTGATTGGATTGAAAATTACTCATTTACCGGGTCTACTCTAAATGCAAAGAAAACTTGACCCTCAATTTCATAATTATAGTGATGATGACCCTCAAAATTGTTTCATTAAAACCCGGATTTCTGAGAAAAAGCTTGAAATTTAAGAATTTGTATTTTAGGATCAGGAGTAGGCGGTACACGAGTCCGAACCATTATGCTGCTCAGCATACATTCAAACTACGCGAAAATATCGAATAATGATTCTTGTTTTAAACCGGATACGAATCTGACTTGATCTAGTTCGAATTTTTGAAAAAAGTTTTCTGGTGGATTTATAATTTACAAAGAAAAATTCAACGTTGAATTAAAAATAAAATTTCAACGTTAAAAAAAAAAAAATTCAACGTTAAAAAAAATTACTTTACTAATTTCTGGAAATTTTCGATTCATTCTTAAAATAACGCCCGAAAGTTTTTTTAGAATATTTATACAAAAGGGCTCCTTTTTCAAAATTAATAACAAAGGCGTCGTATTTAATTTCTGACAAAATTAAACCTACGTGTCCCGTAGAACTTTCACGTCAGAGACCTAAAGAATCGTGATATTTGATTGGTCAATACACAAGAGTCAATATGTATTGACCAATCAAATCACACGATTCTTTACGTCTCTGACGTAAAAGTTCTGCGGGACACGTAGGTATAATCTTTGATATAATTTTTACTAAAAAAATCTTCAACTTTGCGAATTATAATTCTTCAATGAAAAATAGTGTTTTAAAAAAAATAATTACTATTCAGTGAAAGTTTGTTTACAAAAAGATTTTTTTTTAATTTCGGATCATATTTGAAAACTAAATTAACCCTAAAAAATCGTATAAAAATTTTAAACATATTGGGTTTTTACCTAAAATTTATGAAACGGGCGTTTCAAACGGCTCTGATTTTTAAACAAAATGACGATAAGTTTTCAATTCGAAGGAATAATAAGGTTATCTTTAGAAATGTAATAAAAAGGGCCTTGTTTTAAAAATTTTAAAAAGGGTTTTAATTTCAAAATTAAATCAAGACCTCTTACCCCTGGGTCTTATTTCAAAATTTTATAAAAATAGGTCTACAATCAATGCATATAACAAAATTTGATCCTGAGAGGTATTTGCCGAACAATTTTAGTGCTGTTGATGGGGAAATGAATTCTTTAGGGCCTACGGTTCTCGAAATATAAGGTTTTTAAGATTTAACAAAAATAGTATACTGGTTGAGTTATCTGTTTTGTATTTATAAAGAGAGAGATAGATCCCCCTCGGAAATTCAAATTCCCGAAAAACTTTGACCTCGGCATAGTTAATTAAGCAAAAAAATGACAATGGAGCAATGGCCTCGGCGTCCAGAAACAACAGGTGGCGCGCTAGGGATAAAAACCTACAACACTTCGATAAAATATTTTCGAACATTTATATGAATATTATTTTATTTTTTTGTAGGACCACACGCGTTAACAGTGACGCCAAATAATTAGTTTTTGTAATAAATTTTTTCTCTAAACACAGTAAGATAACGTCTAAAACTTGTTTAAAAGTCACTCCAAAGCAAAATTCCTCGAAACGAGAAACGGGAATTTTTTTTTGTTTTCACCATATATATACAATGAAAACCTGCCCGAGTATTAATTCGTCTAGTGTTTCCCCGGAAATGCGCTTAGAACAAAAGTATAGGCACCAAGAGGAGGGGGCGCTCACCAATCGTTGTTTTTGACAGAGCAAAAAGCCTGTTCCAACACCTTGATAAAAATTTTGGTGAACATTAATTTAGAAAACTAATTCTGATTTTTCGTCGGAACACGCATTTGTGTTACATAGCAGTGGTTCTGACTGCGAGGCCATGTCCATTGTCATTTTTTTGCTTAATTAACTATGGTCAAATTTTCAGAGAATTTAATTCGCAGGGAGACCTCCCTTAATGGAGTACTGGTCGACTTTTAAAGGCCAAAAACAGGGTTTTCAGCGTCGCCTCAATGAATACTAGAAACAAGCAACGAACATAAGTATTTCAGTTTTAGCGGATAATGAACATTAATCTGTGCTTTCACAAACAAATCGAAGGCCTCTGATTGGCCGACCAATCAGGAACGACTTCAAAAGTGGCACTATTTCACTTCAAAAGCCACTCCTCCCTGAGTTTGAAGAAGTAGAATACTTTTATAGCTTTTATTGACCACAGAGAACGTGGTCAGAACCCCAAGTTTCAGTTTTACTCAATAAATTTTCTTCCGGCGCTTAAATGAGCAAAAAACTGTTTTTGGCTTATTTGAAGTGCCTCGGGGAAAATTACTACTCCTCCCTGGATTTTGACGGCAGAAACTAAACAACTGGTATGTATAGCGATCCTTAAGGATACGCGCAAAACCCCAAGTTCGACAATTTGCATTTTTGTATCTCGTCTTTTGAGACCCAGCGGATTCAAATCTCAGAAATTCCTAAATTTCGACAAAATCGTGAAATTAAAATTTCTAATCACGCGATAAAAAAAATTTTTGGACAAATTAAAATAAAAAGACATCTGATCAACTTATTTTTGTCCGTATTTTCAGAAAAAAACATTTTAAAAATAATCTGGAAATTTCCATGTCCGAGTCCTAAATGCGACCAGTACTCCCTTAAAGCGAAAAACAAGGGCCCGGTCGGAAATTATGGCCAGGTCGAAAATTAATGAACGCTCAAAACAAAAGGCGGTTATCTAAAAAAATTTATTATCAAGTCATATTTGACTATTAACATTTGGCCTGCTGAATAAGCAACCACTTATAATTTTGCAATAATTTTTGTTGATTTATGGTGCAATTCTGTGATAAAAAAGACAAGAAAATAAGTGATGCATTTTTCTTGGATTTTCTAAAATTTCAACAATTTCTTTATTTTTCCGAGACTTTGTAGGCAATTTTAGATATAAAATGCAGAACAACTCGTTTTAATACTAACTACGGTCTTTGCTCTAGAGGGGGGGGCGGCTAAAAAAAGCATGAAACAAAAATTTCGACAAAACAAACAGAATAGCTCAAATGCATTCGAAGAAAATCGCTCTCTTTTATTTGTAAGCATTTGGCCTTTATATATACCCCGAATTGTTAATCCTCAATTGAGCAAATATAACGGACCACTTGCAAATACATCTTACTCAGAAGGAGAGTGTTTTTGAAAAACGTGCCCAAGTGCAC
>SCLH01063306.1:33680-46119 GCA_004367855.1 Oikopleura vanhoeffeni
GTGTTTTTGAAAAACGTTCCAATGTGACCTAGCGCCCAGATCGAAAAATCGTCCCAATGTGGTCCAAAAAAAAGTGGCCCAGCGCCTGGGCCAAAAAAAGCGTCGACCCGGCCCAGCCTCAGCAAAAACAGTGGCCCAGCCCCAGCCTCAGCAAAAACAGTGGCCCAGCCCCAGCAAAATTTTTCAGTTTGCCGATCCCTGTTGAGAACCCCCTTAAACGAAATTGCAAAATAAACAAAATTCACTAGTCCAGAAAAGTTCGAACCAGATTGCTACTTCCAAAGCCTCCAATCAAAATTGTTGAAAGCGCTTTGAGTGCCCAATTTATTGAGGCTTCAGAGTGAACAAAATTTTGGGCACTAAAGGGGGTGGTCAACGCAAAATTGGCCAAAAACGTAGTTTTGAAGTCTGTTTCACGCTCGATATACATTTGCGAAAGATATGATTTCACCAGAATTACAATATTTGGGTCAATTGGCGTCGACTAAGGTTCAAAGTGAGACGCCATAATTCTCACTTCCGCCGAAATGACGTTCAAAAAATATGTTAAAAGAATAATGAAGACCTTTTTAATCTTCATCTTAAATTTTATCAAGAGAAGTACACCACATATTTCAATAATTACCGGCAATGGAGAGATATGGGCTGTGATCTAACAACTTCTCATAATGTTTCAGTTTCCTGTGATTTGCAAGAACATTCGAAATCATTCTTTTCGGGGCCGCAAAATTTTTCCCACAAATTTCACAAATATTAAAAATGCGATCTGACTTCGTCATAATTTTTTCCCATCTACCATTCTTCATAAAGGGTATAAGTTCTGGGATGGATTCACTAAGTACCGTTATGGCATATAACATTTGATGTTTGGTTAATTTACAGTATTCTTCACGTATTCTAGATTCGTCCTTTTTCCATTTAGTCATCCAAATATTTGGGATTGTTCTTTCACTGGGGTCTTCTTCCAAATCATTTAAAAATAAATTTTTCGTCGCGTATTGTAAAACATGTTCTGTTTTTTGGTCAAAATTCATGGATGGATCGCAAGGACAATTTGGCAGCGGACATTTCTCAAAATTATTCGACGGCATATTTCTAAAACAGTTCATCATAAATATCGATATCTTTTTTTGTTCGAGAAAACAACATTATAAAATTTTCAATATAAATAGAACATTTTGGCCTTTTTTGATCGATAGTGAACCGTTTTTATTGATTTAGTATAGATTAATAAAGTTTTTGGAAATTGGTGAGTTCCTTGAAACAACACAATGGTCAGGAGCTGAATAGCATTTGTGAAAGCGGTAGTCTGATGGGGCCTGTCCTCCTCGGCGAGTGTTAGGGTGGTCTTGTAGGAGCGTATCATACACAACACCTCCTCGATAATAATGAGTGAGTTTAGCTTGAGGTGTAAAAATAAACTTCTATGCATGACATATTTTTGAGATACATGTAGAAAAAAGTTAACAGATTTATTTTTAAGACTCGTTGTGAAATGAAAAATGTATAATGTAATTGGTAATGAAGAGAAATAACGTAACATTTCATCGTTATTTTTCGAATTTTAGTTCATTCTCCTTCCGCTTAATAATTTTTAAATCGTCTTTTCCTGTTCTTTTTGCTCAAAGCTAACATTTGCGGTCAACTTATTTTTTTTTGTCTATAATTTCCCATCATTCTTCGCAGTCCTGAAGGCACGTGTCCAAGCTTTATCCAAATTATTTTTACACCTCAAGCTAAATCTCCCCAATTTTACCCGAGAATAACTCAAGGAAGTGTTTTTCACGATACGCCCCAACCAGACTATTACGCCTTAATTCGCTGAGCCAGGGACCAAACCCGCCAGACTATCAGCTATCACAAAAACCATCTCCCCCTGTTGATAAGGCAAAAATGTTCTATTTAAAGAATATAATCTTTTTGGTCATTCTGCGCATGCACAAAACGATTATATTGTACGATTTTATTGGTATAAAATATTTTTTTTTAAACATTTCGATTTATTGTAAATCATATTCAGAATCAGAGAAAAGATTTTTCAGTGTCTTTCTACAGTTCTCAATATTTTCGGAATCTCTCTGGCGTCCGAATTCTTAAATTTTTTGAACTTTAAATACTTTCATTGAAATAAGAGAAATTTAATCGAGCACAAAGCTCAGAAAAAGTATTATTCTATCGGTGGGCATCATTATCTATATCGGTGAACTCTGAGTTTTATATAAAACTTTCTCATCACTTTTATTTTGAGACCTGTTTTTTAGATTAAAATTGCAACAAAAACTTACTGGGAATTATTAGTATTAGTCATAATTCTAGTCATTTGCATCATTTTTCTAAATCTCGACGGTAAACTCGCAAATAGCTGTTTTTTCAAAAATAAATTTTATCTGATTAAAGTTATTGATTTCTGTCAAACCCTTCAGGTGAAAGATTTTCATCGGTAATTTGAACTGTGCCTTAAATTTTTCGTCACGCTACTCTCGTCAAGCTCTGTTAAATTTGTTCGTGATTTTTTTAAGTTAATTGGTATTTTTGTCATGGTGTTTATTTCCAATTGAGCTTTTATCAAATCTTTTCGGATTAAACTGTAGGAAGCATTTTGAGTTGATAGAATATCTGAAAATACTGCCGAAGGAATAAAATCATTTTGCAGAGTTTCTATCGAAGTTTGAAGTGATGCTAAATATTCAATTTTGGAATCTAAAACTTTAGTTGATAAAGTGTTTGACCACTTTAATCGTTCCTTTTGTAAATTATCAGACATTCAAAATTTCTAAAATAAAAAAATTGAGGTTTTGACTGGAATTTGCCAAAATTTGGCCCAATTAAATAATTTAACCTAGGTCTGATTTTTTAAGATGAGTCACATAAATAGGATAGTTCAGTACTGGTACATTCGATATTTCTGACATTTTGGGCCATAAATTATGGCGTAGCTTGTATGGCCCATAATATAACTCTTCAAGCTACGTGTTACTGCAGAGCGTTTTTTCGATTTCCGATTTTTAATCGGTAATTTTCGATGTTTTTTTTGGCGAAAAACCAATAATTTTTGCCAAATGTCCGGTAAAAAACGGAAATCGAAAAAACCGGCTCCGCAGCGCAACGTAACATAAAAAAGTTATATTATGAACCAAAATATCAGAAATATCGAATGTGCCAATTTGGCCTGACCTCAAACGCTGGTTTGTTCTATCTAAAAAAATCGGGCCCTAGGAGGACTCATCCTGGCGCAGATAGATTTTCAAGCGACTAATGTCCAAAAAAAAACATGGTTTATTGCATACTATCTAAGTTTGGGATCTCTAGGCGTCTAGTTTCGCGTTTGAACTTATTTTCGAAGCTCTTATTGGTCAAACGCAAAATTAGGGGCCCAGTGATTCCAATCCTTGATATTCTAGAAAAAATATAGCACTAATCTACAAAAATGCTGTACCGGTAAGAAGTTTGGCCTACTAATTATACAGGGATTGTCATATATTTTGGTTTAATTGAAAATAAAAACCTAGAAGATAGCTTTTCCAATTTTAATAGGTGGTCCCGTAAAGGTTACGTATCTAGGAGTGTACAGCATATCACATTTTTGCTCCCGTTCTTGATTTTTGCACAATTTACTATCCACCAATCAAAACGTTTAAATTTGGCAAACACGTAGGTTCTTCCCAAATTTAAACGTTTTGATTGGCGGATAGTAAATTGTGCAAAAAACAAGAACGGGAGCAAAAATGTGACATCCTGTATCTATACAAACTAGTTTTGACAAATTTTTTTGACCACAGACTAGTTCTACGAATCTTAAAAGGTCTGTTTCGCTATTTTTTTGTATGTAAAATTAGGAATCACCCACCCCTTATTTTGGATGAAAACAGTGCATGTGCCATGGTGCGCATGGGAGTTAAAAATTAAAAAAAAATAATTCTCTGCAGTTTGTTGCTCTTATGAATTTTGACTTCGATATCTTATTTTTTAATAAAATTCTTAATAAGTATCTGCTTATACTCGAAGCTGATTGGTTGCTAGTAAAATGGAAATGAGTAATCATTGCATCCTATTTTCTTTATCGAAATGTGTTTTCGTTTAATAATTGAAAATTACGAAAAATAAGTTTAATCATGGTTTTAAGAGAAAAATTTTAAAAGTATGCTAGTCGATGTGAACTTCACCACCTCAAAAATAGGTATTTTCTTTCAAAATAAATCAAATATTGTCACCGGTTAGAGCTAGGAACAGACGGCAAAAACGGTATGAAATATCTGAGATAGCCAATCTGACTTATTTTCTGCACAAAATCTATAAAAAATATTTACAGTATGTGTTTTTACTTGCGAAATGAAATTTGCATCGGAAGAAATTACCGCCAATTAAAAATATACATACATGTAATACATGTCATGTATATTGTAAATTTTATATGTTTAAACTAGGGTGTCGCCCTCGAGTCGCCATGGACAAAAGCTTGGATTTCAATATATTCCGTCTAGTGACCATTTTTTATTGGCAGGAATTTTGTTCAATGCAATTTTCATTTCGCAAGTAAAAAACACATACATGTACTGTATGAAAATTTTAATAACTCATAATGAGAACCAAATAAACTGCACAAAAATCTTAGACTTTCGGCAAAAGAATAAAATTCGAAAATTAGGGCGGTATTTTTTCAGAGGACCCCTTTTCAGTGCTTCAGTTGCACGAGTCATTTTTTTTAATTAGTCATTCTATCGGCTGTAAAACCGGGAAATGAAGGGTTGAAAAAGACATATCAACTATGGGGTCCTCTGGTCATTTTTTGCCACTTTTTTAGTCAAAATTTTATATACTTTGTAATACATGTATATACATGTGTTATACATGAAATTCGGCTTTTGAAAACGACTCATCCGATTGAGTTTTTAGATACGTAGCTCAAACTGAGCCCAAATATTGAGAGCAAAATAAATTAAAAAGTCATAAATTTCAGTAATCTCAGAAAATAATAAAAAAAATGGTCCGGACAAAATTTTTTTATTTGATTATTCACTAGATATTTATGCTCAGTTTGAGCTAATATAAAAATTTTGGCTAAAAAAGTGGCAAAAAATGACCGAAGGACCCCGTAATCGATATGCAAAGTTTTAGCAGATTTGAAAATTTAAAAACCCTTAGGCGAGCGTTTACCGAATAAAAAAAATACTACATGTATGTTTGAATTTTTAACTTCAGTTTTTCACGACTTCACAATGTCACACTCGTGGTGGTCGTGAATTGTGGTTTCAAGAAAAAAATCTTTGTGATTATAGTTGAGTGGTTCCGTTCTAATAATATAACTTATTTTATTAAAGGCTGTTTTTATTCCTTTACTTAATACACCGTACAGTATACATGTACTTGATCATAAAACTACATGTACATATTTCTTGATTTTCTGAAATTTAACGTGCCGTTTTTGGTATAGACAAGACACAATTATCAAATTATCTCAACTTGACGTTTTCTGCGAACTCATAAGCTTTTCATTCATATGATATGAATCATATCGAAAATGATGCCTAGGTAGCCTTTTTTATCGGGCGTCATAACCTGATAAGAAAGTGACCAATGAAATCGCGGGATTCTTGAATTAAGTCGACAATCGAGTGATGTGATTGGACACTGGCTCAAAGTTATGATGCCTGATAAAAAAGGCCACTTAGGCATCATTTTCGATATATTACCAGTCGTTTGAAACCAAGTTGAGTTTTTGTTGAATTATAAAATTTTAGGGTTTTTGATCAATTTAGTAAAAAATATAATCTGAAATAAAAAAGAATAATCAGTTTGTTTTTCGTTTATTTTTTCTTTATAGAACAGAGTTTTCTCTGATGAGTTTTCTTCAGGAGTGAAATTAATTCTTCTACTTTTTCTTTATTAAAAGCGCCATCTTCTGGTTGATTATGATAAAGTTCGTTGTCCAAAATGATCAGAAATTTTCCCTTTCCAACTTCAGGTCCAGGGGTCCAAAATGGCTGGTCGTTCGTTTTAGTCAATTGTATCATATCGCTTAAAATTTTCATGTTTTCAAATTATATATCGATAAGGATCCCTACGACTCACTATTGCCTAAATTGTATATTCGTAAATAACTGTTTTTTGACCTGTTGATTTCTCTCACCACTATCTATTTTCTGAGATGAATTTAAAAATGACAGAAAAACCTGAAAGTTCACACGTAAATCCAATTAAAGCGCTTCGTTAAAATTTTTATTCTTACACATTAGGAAATTCCGCGGAAATCATTTGGTCCAGCAATTTATATTGATCATTGAATCTTCGATCTTCGCCCATTTTGAAATATTCTCTAAAATTTCAAGGTTAGGGGTAGTCAACTCTATTCGAGCTTGAAATATACAACGTATTTCAAAAACACTTCTCAAAATTTTCCGAACAATTTTAACTCGAAGGCGTTTTGGTATTCTATTTAGTTTTTTCTAGAATCAGTAAAAACCGTCATTTTTATTGTTTTCACTTTAAAAATCGCCTTTCTTTTATGGTAATTACCAAAATAAAGCATCATTTTGGTAACTGAAGGACAAATATACACGGTCAAGTTAAAATAAAGGACTCTTTTTGATTTTTTTCCCCTGGAATTCTAGAAATCCAATTACTTAACGGGAAATGATTTTTGTTCATTAATTTCAGTATTTTTTTATAAATTCATAGAGTATCAACCGTGTGAAATACTTGAACAAGACTATTCAGATAACAGTTGACGGTATTTTACCTTTATTAATTAATCAGCCGAGAAACGATCAAATTGCACATTTTAAAATTATTTCAGCTTTATTAATAGATAATTGATTGATTGTTTGTGAAATTCTTAAAAAATTTTTAAGCTATGGACCATAGCCTATGGTAAAATGTAAACAAAAAGATCTAGGCTCGTTATTTTAGAAAACGTATTGCATAATTCCGAGTCACTTTTTTATACACTGTACTTATATTACTGTGGGTCTTGGCCAAGCGGACACAAGTCTAATTGGAAAAAACGCGCAAAATTAACGCATTTTTTCTGGAAATCTGAAAAAACGTGAGTCTAAGCGGACAAAACGGGATTTTGACTATAAATTCAACGACCATAAAGATGTAGCAGACTAGTTTTGACTTACTGATCTGCGTAATTAATAATAACTTCTATCAAAAACGTTTTCTTTTCAATTTGAGGCAGCTGTGACCCTTGAGGTGTCAGGCATAAATTAAGGACCATTTCTCTACACATAAAAACCTAGTCTGAGCATTATTTTTTATCTTTTAATTTTTGTCGTAATAAATCTTCTGAGATCTTCAACATTTCAAAATCAACACGATTTTTACTGTCAACCAAAAATAGTTTGAACGGAATGGTCGCGCTTAACCCCCTTAACCTTTAACCCAATTCAACCAATCATGAAAAAATGCATTATTCAGAGCGAGTTGACAATGTTACGCCTAATTTAGCGCATTTTAAATGTCTTCTGAGAAAATCACTTTATTAAACTAGATAGCTATCTACTGAGGCCTACGTTTTGAAAAAACTTTATCGTTTAAGCCAATGTAATGACGCCTTTTTTGCGGAAAAACATTCAGGGGGAGTATGACAACAAAACGGCGAATTTTCAAGATTATTTTATTTTCAAATACCATAAAAATGTAGCTTTTATAAGTTATCTGAGTCGGTTTCAGTAGGTTTTGCACAAAATTATAAAACATTAAGTCACATTTGATATATAGGCTATATAATATAGCATACATTGATATATTCATTATGATGCCCGGGTAACACTAAAAACTTATTTGCCTGTTAAAAGAATAGGGAATAAGTTTTTAGTGTTACCCGGGCATCATAATAGATATAGCATATGCAATGAGAAAATGTTAACTTTGATGAATAACGATCCAGGAATAATTGAAATATCATCTATAAACGAATAAAATTTTCTGATTTGCCACTCAACTTTAATTTCAATGAAAACCTAAAAATTGGGAAATATTATTTTATTTGGCGTTGCTGAATCGATAATTTGTTATTTTAATTAAAAAATTTGAGAGAAATATCATTTTTTGTAACGTCATTACATGATAATGAATAATTTATCGCCGAACTTATAGGAAAATTACCGGCATTTTAAATTCTGCAAAAATACTGGCCCAGAAATGAAAAACGCCACTTATCATTTTTCTTTGATTCAAATGATGCTAAATACGTGGAGATGATTGGCTTAGGTTAACTTTTTTTGCATCATTCCAACCAATTTTAGCAATATTTGAAGCGGGTTCCCGACCGCACTTTAGTCGTGATTTTTAAAACAATTTCAGCGCTATCCAGTGTGGGAGTTAACACGTTTTAATACTTCCCGCGAATTATTATCAAATTAGTCACTTTTTTTGTCTCTTTTATCACAGATCAATTTAACATTTTCAAAAATGGATTTATGTCGTACTGCGCCGGGAACGGCAATTACTAAAAAAATAAGAGTAAAAAGTGCTTCAGTCAAGTCTAAAAATTTGGAAGAGAAACCAAAAATCACACTTAAAAAAGTTGAAAAAATTACCGATAAAACGGAAAGTAAATCGTACAATGTTGTTATAAGAATTGACTACAGTGATAGGTAATTATTTCGAAATAAGAGTAACAGTGCTTTCAACACTGTGTTCATAGTATTATATCTAATGATTCTTATGATTATCACGGCGGTCACCGGATGGGGTCAAAAAATGTCGAAATTCTTTAATTTAGAAACCATCTACGGTCAAATAAAAATCCGAGATGAAGCAAATTTTCTTTAGAAATTTGACCAAAATTTTGCTAACTATTTTTATTGGCCCGTTTTGGTCGATACAAGGGACAGCCGAAGGATTATAGTGGAAAGGATTCATCTTTTTCAGGGCTGTTTTTCGATTGTATCGATTAAACAAAATACAGGTTCATTTTCAGTGTCCTCTTAAAAAATGCTGAAATTTAATCATTTTAACTTTTTAAATTGCTATTAATAGTTGAGAATATCACAAAAAATTGCTGAAAATGAGCAAAAAGTCTACAAATTTGAAGAAAAACGTGTGCAATAAAAAAATCTTATATCGCAAAATTCAAATTTAGGATAAATTTTATACGTTTGTAGAATTTGTATTCTCTTTGTACTGCTTATTTACGCATACGTACTTTTCATTCGAAAAAGATATGCATTTAATTAAGCATTAATTCAAAGCAAAAACCGGTCATAAATGTATATTTTTTCTTCTTCTTTTCAGTGCATTTTGAATTAAACGTAATAATTATACTTCAGCGAACACCATAGAGTTGGCGGTGGAAGTCTCTCAGGCAAAGAACGATATGATATGCTCCTAGGAAGATTAGAATTTATTTTCGAGGAAAAGTAAGGACCAAAAATATTTACAAGTAGAAATTTTTTGAATTTTAATAATTTTGCTATCAAAGATAAATTTTATTCGAAGTTTCGACTAAACAGCCATTATCAGTATTGATCTGGATGAACATAATCGTAATTAAATTTTTTTAGCGTGAAATCGGATTTCAATATCAAGCAAAATTACATTTTTCAAATTATGATGGTGCATTTTTCGCAAAACTAAGAAATTAAGCATCAGATAGCCTATCTTACATAGAGTACTTACTTTGTAGTTATTTCTAAGGCTCGCTTACTTGTTTTCACGAAAAATGCACCGTCATAAGTTTAACAATTGTTGTACATTTGTAATTTCGCTTGATATCGACCAGATTTCGAGCTAAAAAAATCAACTTTCGATTTATTTTCATCCCAAATCTATCAATAATGGCTGTTTAGCCTAAATGTCGAAAGAAAACTATCTTAGAATATTATAATTATGTCTGAAAACCAGCGAATATTTTACAATTTTTTTCAGAATGGCATTGATTTCAATTTCTCGAACGAATGAACAACGAGGAAAAGGCAAATTTGATATTTATATTGACGACGAATTATACCATGATTCCGAAGCCGATGGTATTCCTGGACCTAGTGCAATTGAAGAACTTATAAATTTACTGAAAATAAAAACACAAGATTAAAAATTTAGCTTTTATTATAACTTACATCTGAAACGGTATTAGAAACTAAAATATAATTTTTAACACTTACAGGAAAACACTATCGAAGATTATACTTACTGGTTCCGTAGAACTTTGACGTCAGAGACCTTAAGAATCGTGTGATTTCATTGGGCAATACACATTGACTCTTGTGTATTGACCAATCAAAACAGGTCCTAGACGTGTCTCTGACGTCAAAGTTCAACGGAACCAGTTATACTTAAGTATAATCTTCGATATTGTCAAAAAACTGTTTTTGGAAAATTTAAGGTCGAATTCGAAAAAACTGTGATGAGATTTTGTTGGGGGTAAATAGTAATTCGTCGAAAAATCAATAATTTCAAGTGCCATATTTCGGTATAAAAATAAAAAAAAACTTCGGTTTTAACAAGTTTAAACTAAAGTCTAGAAAATTTTGCATATCCTTTTAGGAACGGAACTCCATCTCAAAAACGCTTACTATCTCTATAGCGCGTGTTCGAATCCCATGTCTTAGTGATTATATTGGAATATGATTAGGCAAGGGTCTTGATAATGAAACCGCTAAATGTTATCGGGTATGTAATTCACTGCAAGCAATCATACAGTAAGACAATCACTCGAACACGCGCTGTAGAGATAGTAAGCGTTTTTGAGATGGAGTTCCGTTCCGAAAAGGATATACTGTATGGGCCATACAGTATGGCACTATTTCAATAAAAATTGAGTTTTTCAACGTTTAGTTCACGTATCTCTGACAAAAACCCATGAAATATTGTGTTTCTACGATAAAATTTCACGCTGCAAAAGATGGCCAAGACGATTTTTGAGGAAAAGTTGTCTAAATATCTGAAAATCAAAATTTCCGATTTTCGATGAATAAGTATTTACTCTTTTTGTTGTCTTTATTTTCATTCTCTATTTTGCTAGAGGATGGTTGAGCGAAAATATAAATTGTACAACTTTTTTAACCACGAGCAATTTAACAGTAACTTCCTGAATCTAAAATTACGTTTTCTGGCTGCGCACCCTATTGACCAAACTCAATATTTATTGTGTACTTTAATGACATCTTTATGATTTATTTTAGTATTTGCTTTGAAGCATATTTTGCCTGAAGGTAAATATTTTCATTTCAAATAATAATGTGTTATACAGAAATTATTTCAGAATTTTTAAATTTATAAATGTACATGGGGAGGCCCCATATCGCCGGCCTAATATCACCGAAAAAACCCTAGGTCCTTTTTTCGGTTGGCCCATTTAAGGGGTATATATGTTCTGAGAGAGAACCAGACTAGATAGCGACAAACGTTTTTTGCATCTGAATCTTAACCGAATTTGTAACGGTAGAAATTTTTCTTTTTTTCGGGTGATTCCCGGTTCACCGGTAATTCGCAAAAAATCGTTTTTTCGGTCATTTCCAGCAATTTCGTTGACTGATTTCCGGTCACGTGATCAACCTAGGAAGCCAAAAAAATTTTCTACTGCATATTTTTTTTCCAAGGTTTCACATGCAGAAAACCATTTGTCGCTATCTTGTCTAGTTCTCCCAGTCGAGATCACAATGGGCCAACCGAAAAAAAACGACCCTACGCAGTTTAACGATTTTCAGCTAAACGGCTCGAGTGCCCATATCGCCGAATGTGCAAATATCGCCTAAATGCGTGGGCGTTTGAGGTTTTTATCACAAATGAACTCGTTTCGAACGCCTACGCGTTTTCAATTTTTGAACGAAAAACTTTATTTTTGTCCCCATAACGCTGGAAATGCCCAATATCGCCAATTTTTTTCGTCAAAAAACTTCAGGCGATATTGGGCGTCCCCATGTATAAATGTTAGATTTTCGGAATCCAGTTTTTCCAGGATTTCATTAATTCAAAAATTATTATTCAGCACAAAGATTTTTTAGCTTGTATGTTACATATACAGTATGTTACTATGTATCGTATGTATGGGAATACTATGCTATATCGTCGCATTTCGGGCCCTGCGGTCCACTTTCTTGCACATTTTTATTTTTTCTCTTCACAATTCAACCCACGTTTCTCTCAGATCCACGAAAGAGATCGTTTTTAGATCTGAGGGCCCACCGTTCACTTTATGCCGATTTTTCAGATTGGGAGCCCACCGGTCACTTTATGCCATTTTTTACTAATATTTCAGTTTTTCCCACGCAAATAATTGATTTGGGGGCCCGCCGTTTACTTTATGCCGATTTTTCAGTTTGTATATGTGACCATTTCGTCTGAAGTTAGCTGAATTTTCAGTTCTAGAAGTTTTCAAAATTGAAAATATCGCATTTATACATTTTACACCAACTCACCATTTATGGAAACCCCTGTAATGGAAACCCATTACCATGTAATGGAAACCCATGACCATGTAATGGAAACCCAT
>SCLH01063306.1:49201-67289 GCA_004367855.1 Oikopleura vanhoeffeni
CTCTTTTCACCATTATTAAAAGAGATTCGCGCTCCCTTGCCAACTTTCAGATAACTTATTATGAACCATAACTTATGGACCATAAGCGATTTATGCGCACACGAGGCGAAAAATTAAAAATACTTTTGCTTTCTTACTGTTTTCGGGGTTAATAGTAATTTTACAAAATTGTCAAGTATAAAGCATTTTCTTCTAAATATTATTTCGGTCCATCGTTTTCAGTGCAAAATTTCAATTTAAATAAATACAAAACTTTGGTTTCATCTAGTTGAGTCTAATTTTTTCCTGGATGGCACTATTTCAATAAAAAGTGAGTTTCTCAGCTTTAACATTTTTTATCTATGACATAAACACATGAAATATTTTGATTTTAGATTAAATTTACCGCCGAAAAAGATGGCCAAGAAGATTTTTTAGAAAAATTTGTCTTTATATAATATATATATCTAAATTTCTGATTTTTCGACGAATTACTATTTTAAATAACGTACCCTAAATGATAAACACTCGAGGTGGCTGGTTCACGAACCTACGCACCACATTATTTTATTTAAGAGCAGCCAATAATAGGCGCGGATTCAAAAGCGTAATGATACCTCTTTTGAGCAAACAACAATTAGGGGACGTTAGGTTATACGGTATAAAATATAAATTATACCGATTATTCAGCTACTGCAATCACACTATATGTAGGTCCCGTAACAAATGCGTCACTCACATGTTAAATTTAACAACTTTCATAAATTTGTTTCTCAAAGATTTAGAATGCAAAAATGTCCCAAGTGAGCGTTAAATTATCATTTACAGAAAATTTTATAATATCTGGAGCCGCAGCATGTTTGTCCAAAACTGTCGCAGCGCCGATTGAGCGAGTTAAATTATTAATTCAAAATCAAGGAGAATTGATCAACCAAAAAATTCTGGATCGTCCTTATAAAGGTATCACAGATTGTGCAGTTAGGACATTCAAATCAGAAGGTTTTCATGCATTATGGAGAGGAAATACAGGGCGGTGTTATACATTAATAATGATATTAATTTATTATTTTTATTTTTTTAATGAAATTAGTAATTATTGTTAATACTAACCGTGGTCTTTGTCTATTCGACTCATCGGATGCGCCGATGATCAACTTAAACATTCCTTACTTTGCCTGTTAATTTTTAACAGAATAGAGAATAAGATATTTAGGGGGTTCTATAGGCCGCCAGACTTTTTTCGAGGCTCATAACTTTTTATTGCTACATTAATATACCATAAAAAACTCTGCGGTATGTAGTCAATAGTCTCAACAGAACAACTAGAACAACCTTTGCTAAAAACTTCAAGATCGAACTATCAACCAACCGGCTTAAATGAGTTTAAACCGGTTAACCGGGAGCAATAATTGTTTTCAAAGCTGATTATTTTTTTCGTCCTATTTGAAGAATTTCTAATCACACATAAGATGGAATAGCATAGCAGAAAAAATGACTGCACGCGTTTTTTTCGATTTTCATCCTCAATAATGTCTCGATTATGCCGAAAAGGCCCATTTTTTACTATTTGTTGGGCCACGGACAGCGATATTTATTTTTTATTAAAACTATTTTACATGTATCACCGATTATCCTGACAATTTGGACGAAAATGACTTGCGCTCGAATTTTTCATTTCAGTTTTTTAACTCCCAGGAGGACAATTTGAAAATTATTTTTTTGAGGTCAACGGTGCCGTCGTATCAAAAGATTCGCAACTACATTCGCTGTTTCTGGAAACGCATTTATAACCTGGCCAAATTATTTACCGTTCTCGCGCAAGAGCAAAAAACATTTTTTCATGTTAGACCACTATAAAAAAATTCGAAATTATTTCGGAAAAAAATTTCCAAATTTTATTTCTCTGAAAATTAATATTAGTAAAAAGCCACGCAGAATTCAAAAATGAAAAAATAAGAGTCTCTAGCTCTGCTAGATCCGAAGATAAATCCCACCTATAGTCTATAGAACCCCCGTAACTCGGGCATCATGATCGATATACATGTATGGAAAAATAGAAAAAAATTTGACAAAATTTTTATGAGATTGAGAAATAAGGGGTACGCAACGCCATATCTATTACGGTACTTGCTGGGGCTTTCATGCAACTTTTTCAGCCAACATTTTTATTTAATTCTTTCGAAAACGACTCATCCGATTGAGTTCTTAGATAGCTCAAACTTAGCATTAATATTAAGAGAGTAAAAAAGTAAAACAAAAAGGTCCGAAAATCAGACCATTGCTTCCTATTTTGTTTAACAAAAACTGATAATTAAACAATTTTAGTAATTTAATTTAAATATCTTTACGACGTTTCGCTTTATTGCATTATCAAGTACGTCCGCTTAGACAAATACGACAGTAGTTAAAAAATACAGTGAATAAAACTCGCAAAGTCTGAACTTGATCAAAATCTAGAGAAATCTAAAAGGCACTAAAATTTTAGTAATCTCAAAAAAAAGTTAAAAAATTAACCACGAAATAAATTTAGGAATTATGATATTCAGTACATTATTATGGTCTTTCAAAATTGCCATTCGATCCTACAGACGTAATCATATAAATAGACAAAGACCCCAGTACCATAGTTATCAGAATCAGTGAAATTTGGAGGGCCGATTTTCCAGGAACGTTTTTAGGGCATGCAACTGCCAACTGAAAAAGCTTAAGGGAGTACGGGTCGCATTTTAAGGCCAAAAAGGTTTTCAAGCGTGCCTCAATGAAGTACTAGAACCAGCAACGAACATATGTATTTGCCGTTTTAAGGATATTGAACATTAATCTTCGCTTTCACAAAACCAATTCGAAAGGCCTCTGATTGGCCGACAATCAGGAACGACTTTTCAAAGTGCACTATTCAACACTTCAAAATGTATCTCCTCTCTGAGTTTTTAGGGTAAAACAATGATTTATGACTCAAATAAACCGGACAAAACGTGAGCAAAACACCAGGTTGAGTTTTTTCGGAAATTCTTGAATTTGCTTTCAGTATCACCAAAAAACTGTATTTTGAACTGTTTTTTGACCTTATTTTGAGTGCTCGGGAAAATACTACTCCTCCTTGGAATTTCAAAGTCACACATTCAAACCCAGATCAAATGTGCTGCTGAAGAGTCCCGTGCAAACCACACCAGTTGAGTTTTGGTTCTAAAATTTCTGACTTGTTTTTCTGTAATCGTGTTTAATTTCAAAAATCAAGAAATTTCAACTTTTTTCAATACCCAAATATTTTTGAACTCATCAAAAAGTGCTTTTTTTCTAGCCATGTATCAAAAATGGAAACAGTACCAAAAGCTTGTCATTTTCCAATAATTTTCAGAAAAAACAAACATTTTAAAACTATCTGAAAATTTCATGTCCGAAGTCCCTTTAAAACATGCGACTAGTACTCCCTTTAAATTGAGAAATTGTAATTTTTAACATTTTTGGTTCATCGAATAAAAACCAGAAAGAAACAAAACAAGTTTAATTTTTTTTCAAGTTTTATACTACAAGTGCATATACATGACAAGTGTTGCCCATTGTGTCATATTGGGTCAATTTAGCTCAAGGTGATTCTATTGCCTCACC
Organism: Oikopleura vanhoeffeni; assembly: GCA_004367855.1. NCBI lineage: Eukaryota > Metazoa > Chordata > Appendicularia > Copelata > Oikopleuridae > Oikopleura > Oikopleura vanhoeffeni. The sequence goes on from SCLH01063306.1 coordinate 52,790, forward strand.
CCACCCAACTTGTAATAGGTGGCCGGTTACCAAGTTAACCTCAGATTTTTAAAATCGAACAAAAAAATGTCTATTGATGCAACAAAACGTTTCCCGATATCACTTTCAGACTATAGCTGATATCGGGAAACGTTTGTTGCATCATAGACATTTAATTGTTGATTTAGATCTGAGGTAACTGGTAACCGCACCTATTACAGTTGGTGGGGTGAGGGCAATAGACATCACCTTTGGAGCCTAAAATTGACGCCAAATATAGCCTATAGTTTTCCGGGAATCCTCATCGAAAGACGATTTATTAAAAACAAAACTGCCTTTAAATAATGATGTTTCCGAATTATTCATATAAAGTGCTCTAGAAATGAAATTAAATTTATGATACCAAATTTAGCCAGTTTAATCCGATATATCCCTAATAGCAAGCATGAATTTTGCTTTCAAAAGATTACTTCAAAACTTATTCCAAAATCTAAAAACGATTCAAATATCAAAAATTAATTCAGCAATACAGTACTGGAGGGCTTGCTGGGGTGTCCAGTAACAGGTACTTGCTTAGTAAATTTTTGATGGTCAAGTTTAACACTTATTTCTAAGTATAAGGATAAACTTAAGTTATGTTTAAAAAATGCGTGATTGTCAATAAGTGCTATATTTTTTCTATAATTTGTAATAAACCATCGTTTTTTTTTTGACCATTGGTTCATCGAAAAAAAATCCACTCCTACTTGGTCTCAACTTCCAAAATTCCTTAAAATTTAATGAAAAAGGCTAGCCCCAAAACGAACAGAAATTGAAGGGGAGCCGTTTTTTTGAATTCGCCAAACTCAAAATATAAATTTTCAGTGAAATATTTAAAATAAAATTTGCTTCCATTTTCGAAGTAGCCCTAAAGAAGCCACGGAAACATTCAGAGAAGTTGGCATTAGACTAGGCGATATTCTGAAGTTTTAAGTGCTCGAATTGCAAACATGTAATTTTTGGAAAAGTAATATTAACTATCCGATAAGTTTCTGAATCCTATCGTGAGGTGCAGTTTTAACGTATGCCGATAGGATAATCAAAAGATTTTACCTTTTTCCGGTGTAGGTCGCTTTTTAAAATGTCCAACTTATTAAGGGGTATCTTTACGAGATAAACGCAGACTGAATAGCGACAAACGGGTTTTGCATCTGAATCTACCGAATTCGCAATGGATGAAATTTTTTGTTTATCCCCGTGAATATCGTGAACGCGGTAAATTCACAACCAAAATAGTTTTTTTTAGTAATTTTGGAGCAATGTTTCAGATGACTGATTTCCGGTCAACGTGAATCACCTAGGAAGCCCAAAAATTTTTCCACGTATATTTTTTTCCAAGGTTTCACATGCAAAAAAACCTTTTGTCGCTAACTTGTCTAGTTTCTCCAGTCGAAAAATCACAGTTGGACAGTCTTAAAAAAAAAAGACGTTAAGACAAAAACTTCGATTTTGTTATTATTTCGGTTATGTTTGCTTTGAAAGCATAGAAATTCAACATTTGTCCATTTTAATGACATAAGAACTGCCTAAAATGCTAGTAACCACCACGCTCCTTAAAGGATGTGGTGACGATAATTGGGCTCTTTTTACACATTTTCAAGTGAAGTTTCTTGAGAAACCTGCCTTCAGAAATAATTTATTACCGTTTTTCGCAACTTCACTGAAATTAAAAAGCTCAGGCCAAAATTTTTTAGAATTTTTTTTCTTCAAACGGTAATTCTCGTTTGAAACGGTTATTTGCGAATTTCCCCTAATAATACAGTTTATTATTAACACACAATACCTGCAAAACAATATAAATTATACTCGTGTGGGTTTTTTTTCAGCGGAACCGTTTTTGTGATTTAGTTGCAGAGTTTTTCTCAGAGATGGATGAACCGATTTCAAAAATTTCAAAAATCGTGATAATAAGGTTTCGAATACGCGTACGGGACGAAGCGTTTTGGCGAATCGGATAACCGGTACATCCGAAAAAATACCGTTAAATCTAAATTGGTCGGTTTCTTCGTTCATTGATATGATATGACTATGATTTTTTACCCTTCGGCTTAGAATTTTTTGAGGCAATATTTTTAGGGTCAAATTTTGTAATATGACCCCAAAAGGTCAAAATACAAAAATGACCGCTATGGGTCATATTACATTGCCTTAATAAACCATCTCTGAATGTTCAATACCACACGAATGTAGCATTTTTATGTCCTTGTATCATTCCAAATACCTCCATCCTTAGCATCTAGCGTAACTATCGCGATTCTGAGCTAGATTGCTGACCCCACTTTTTTCGGTACGTTTTTCGCTGAATCCTTTTCTCTGCTCACACTGAAAATGGCTGTTAAAGTCCGAAACGTCAAATAAAATCCTATCTATGATAGAATAAAAAATAATATATTTTATGTCAGCGAAAAAACAAAAAAGTATATTCGATAACCTGGAACAAAACGGTCGTGGTTGTACTCTCAAAACTTAGATAACCAGTGAATTTACTTTTCAGACAATTTATTTAAATTAAGGATTAGTTTTCAAATTTCGAAATATAATTTCCGACTTTGAAGTATTTACTTAACAATTTGATTTGATTCTACTGCATTAAATTTTTTATTCAATTCCGTAGGTGTGTTATGTATGGTAAAATCATCGTTTTTTTATAAATTCTCACAACACAGTTTCTGATATGAGGTGATACGAAGATCAAATATATTTACAGAATGCCAACACCTGTGCGCGCCACGAACTGAAGGAGGTAATTGTAAATTTGGAACTAGGTGTGCATTGTACAAAAAGTGTTTACTGAAATTTCGCTGACAACTTGAGTGTCTTTAGGTTTAGAAATGAGAACTTTTAAGGACCTACGGTCTGACATTAAAATGGTGAGCTGAAATCTCGATATCGACATTCCAGGGGTCATATTACAAATAAAATATTAATTTTATCATGTTTGAAATCGTCAAAAAATTTCTTATCATAATGAACATCTGGTTGACTCTTATAGGGGTCATTTCTGTAAATTTGACCTTTTGGGGTCATATTTACAAACCTTTTGACCTTGAAAGTATTTGTCTAGAAAAATTCAAAGCGTCCTGGGTTGGTGAGAATAAACTTCTTGAGCATACGGATTTCGAGATATCGAGGTTTTGGAATTTAGGGGGCCGAAATGCTCAATATCGACCATCCGGGGTCATATTACATCAGAAAAAAATAACTTTTATATTTTTGAAATCTTCGTGAAATTTCTTTCATATGCAATGTAATATGACCCCATACGGGTCATTTTGTATTTTGACCTTTTGGGGTCATTAACAAAATTTGCCCCCTAAAAATATTGCCTCAAAATTTTAAGCCGAATGGTAAAAAATTCATAGTCATATCATATCCAAGACTGAGAAACCGACAATTTAAGATTTAACCGGTTTTTCGGTATACCCGGTTATCCGATTCGCCAAAAACGCTTCGTCCCGTCGAATCGAACTTATTAACCACGAATCTTTTAATTTATAAAATCGGTTCACCATCTCTGAGAAAAACTCGTGCACACTAAATACAAAAACGGTTCGCTGAAAAAAAAAACACCGCCGTTCCACATTCCAAATGGAGAATTCTTAAACAAAAAAATTTTTGAATCTTTGGCAATACAACAACTTCCCGGTTCTAGGGATAAATAGTGACTCACATCGAATAATTAAATTTTGTAACATTATGAAAAATGCTTTAAGAAAACTTTAATTTTTGGATTATTATTTTCAGCCATTAGTCTTAGAATTTCCTTTTGTTTCACTTTTTCATACCCATATTGAGTAATTTCCGGTTATTTTGAAATCTCCGAATTTTGAAAAATTTTTGATTAAAATCTGGTAATTTTCGGAATTGGAAATAAAATCTGGCCTGAGCTGTTTAGTTTCCATTTAAAATCCAAAAAACCGTTTTGTGATATCTCAACGGTTCGTCTGTGGTGACTCAGTCAAATCTGTCTATTCAGAGCATCTGATATTTCAAACCTACGCTCAGAAAATGATTTCAGTAGACGTCCCTAAAAGTACTAAGCCTACTCCTCCTTCATTTCTCATCATTTTTCTTGTTATTGTGCAATTCAACTTTCAAATATTAAACCCATCCCCAGTTGAACTCTTTTAAAAAATTTGCCCCTAGTGGTCAAAACAGCTTATTTGGGAGCCCTCACGCAAAAAGCCTACTATTCCTTAAAAATATATAGTTTAATTTTCAATTTGTGCATCAAATTCAAAACCGCAAAGCCCTGGCTTATGGTACGAACGGAGCCTTTTTCCGATTGTTTCTCCAAAGTCTCCAGAAAGACATGTAAATTTCTAGTTTTTTGTTTGAAATTCTGACCCTTTTTTGAAAATAAAAAAAAATAAAAGGTGAAAATTTAGCGTTTTTTGGCAGTTAATTTCGACTTGAGTGTCTTATTTACTAACATAATATAACGTTATATAAAAATTTTAAAGATCGAAATTGGCCCCTTTAATTTCGAATCTTAATTTTCAAAATTATGGATTATGATTTTGACATAAAATATTTTTTTATTCTAGAAACCGATTTATTTGAAATAACATTCAAAATAGAAAAACCTAGAAACTACATTAAAAAATGTTATTAAGGGGGTGGCATCATCCGGCAGATTGGTACATTTTTTCAGAGGATAAATTGAAAGAAAAAAAAATGTGAAAAATTTATTTTTTTTTATTTTTTATCTTCAATAAAAGTGTCCATTCCTTGCAACGTTTATATTTTTAAATTTCCTTAAAACATAACTAATTATCTGGGAAAATATAAAAAACTTTTTTTCACGGGTACATCATTTCCAACTAACTCAACTACAGATTTGCTTTTAAGACGATATTAATAAACTTCAGACATTGTCGGGTGTAGTGCGGCTAAAAAGTCTTGTTTTTAACGTTCTAATTAAAAAATTTCCTTGATATGCCAGTTTTTTTCCCATGGAGAAAATGGTTAAAAATGGCAAAAAGTAGGAAAAAAAAAACTTTTTTTGGAGATAAAAATTGACCTTCAATTCGTTTTGATATTAAAAAATATTCTTACTATCTAAAGAAATGGCCGCCTATACACCCACAATTTTATTTGGAATTTTTGACCAGTATAAATTTTTAATATTTAGGTGCCAAATGGACTAATCCGAGTGTACCACCGAGTGTAAAATTTCATCGATAGTTTAGAAATGAAAATCGCGCGCCAACTCATTAGTTACATACGATATTTATAGATACCAAAAACATTTAAATATGTGATGTCTGCTGATTTTTTACTGGAAGAGTTCAAAAAACCACTTACTAAAATTTTGGACTTGATTTGCGGAAAATTTTCCATACATTTTCTTAAAAAAGCTCGACAAAAAAATGAGAAATAAACATATTATGTTTTCTCAAACAGCAGTCCAGAAAATATGTAGACATGCATGACAAAGTGAAAGTGCTATTTTTTTTTAGATTTTATTCATAGATGTCAAAAAAACGATCAAGAAAAAATTTTGGACAAAAATGCGGAAAATTTTCATAATGCTTTTATTTTTTTTGAAAATTTCACGAATTCAACAAAATAAAGTTCGGACTCAAATTCTTCCCTAAAATAGGCAAAAATTATTTTTATAAGTAGAATGTTATTTAAATTCCTGGTTCAGCTAACGATATTAAGGCAGAAAAAAGTAAGCCAACTATTACTTTCGTAAGTTAAATGACTCCAGTTGCCGAGTCGATGCCACCCCCTTAAACAGCGAGACAATTCTATACAAAATAGGTCAATCAAAAAGTATTCTATTAAACTCTCATTATCGTCACCCACACCCGTAATCCAACCTCATAGTTGATACGACATTTAGCTAATATATTCCCTTGATTTTAACTTCGGAACGACTTGGTGCTGATATCAAAGCAAAAATGGGTCAACGTAAATATAAAGGAATAGTTTGAAGTTAACCAAGATATCGGAGCAACAGATGGTATTAGAGGCTGTGTATCGAGGATACACTTTATCAGTTATTGAATATTTTTATATCGCGCCGCTTTATTTGGATTATACGATTGCGATCAAACCTATTTTAGAATCCAATTTGAAAAATTGGATTTATTGAAGGTATTAATTTAAAAAAATATCGTTTTTGGCCATGCCGAATGCCGCAATATAAAAATAACAATAAAAAATGATTTTAGGCCCTCCTGGGCCGATCAGAAGTTAGTTTTTAAGGGTGAGGTGTCGTGATCTAGGCTGTTTGTTAGAAGTTTTTCCATGCGATTTTCTAGCTGATTCTGGATAGGGTGCTAATCGCACGCGCTGCATGCAACAACTTGCTCAGCTTGAAGAATAAAGTCATTCAGGTCAATTTAGCAACTATTTTGTATATGATACAATTCAAACCTACGCCAACCAGGGAGCTTCAATAAGCCTTACCGAAAAAACACTTATTTGTAGCTCTTTTTTCAAATGTAAACCACGGACATTCAGCAATCAATAGCTATCTAACTCTTTACAATGTTTCATCATTTTTTTTAATTTTTTCATTTAGGCTCCGGAGCAGCAGTACAAACAATCCTTAAAGCCCCTTTTCAAAAATTTCGCTTGGTACAAAAAAAATCCGCAAAAAAACGAAAAAAAAAATTTGAAACGACAAGTAAAATGGCCGTCGAAAAACAAAATTTGAGAATCAGGCTCTTCATGGTTGTTCGTACTGGCGTCTCTGGAGCTAACATGAAACAAAAATGGATGAAAATTGCAGCGAGAAGATACCTTTTTAGTCTTTTCGGAGAGGCTTATTTAAAGGTTACTTGTGGTGGGCGTAGGTTTGATTGTATCCAGATTACAGTAATTGCTGAAATGATCTTGAAGACTGGTTTTCAAGTTTAGGAAATTTTTTGCTACACCATTTTTTTGCCAAATTATCAAGTAAACCGCGTCGAAAAACAGCCTAATCAGCGACACAACAACCCTTAAAACTTATTCTTAGCAATAACTCTAATTTTCGCATATATTTTATGATAAAATTTTTATCTGAAACAAAAATGTGACCATAAGATTTCCTTCGGTCACTTTAGTCGGAATATATATGAAATAATATCTGCCAATTCAGACCAGCCAAGTGCCTCAAATTACGTTGATATTACTTAATGTATAATAATTTTTTTCATGTTTTTATCAACGTTTCGATTTTTATTATTGTATAATCATTTTTCAAGATAGGAAACTTCAGTTCAAATTAAAAAATCGTAAATAAAATGTAATCTAGAAAAAAAATTTCATAAATGAAACAATTGTTTCCTAAGTTGCATTTTTATGCTTAGAAGGGTGAACAAAATAAAATGTATATATTCTAAAAGAATCTGTAAACAAAATAAATGTATAATTCTTGGGTTTGACAATATCCTGGGTTTTTAATCAGGTCATTAATTAGACGATAAAAACTTCATGTCTATGAACTTTTAAATCAACATATGAGTAAAAAATATTATGAAAGTTTACCTTCTTCCCGAGAACATTCTGATACAATGATAATCATACATATTATATTTTGGATTCATCATTGTATCCACAATGTTCTCGAGAAAGTAAAATTTCAAAATATTTTTTTTACTCATATCTTAGCTTAAGGAGGTGGTCAACGCAAATCAGGACAAAATTGGAAATATGTTTTGCACGTTATTTTTCCACATCGGAACGTTCGAAACTTATATTTTCTTAATTTAGAATCGATGAGCGGTTTTTAAAACTCCTTACTACTCTAGAAAGTACTAATTATACAAAGTGTTAGTTTTTGTTCGAAGTTAAGGGGTATCCGGCTCTACATTTAATGCCAGTTAATTAATTCATAAAATGCACCAAATCAATTGTTTATGTTTTGAACGCAAAAAAACACGAATGACAACAAAAAAAATTTTCGAAAAATTTTGCGTTTTTCAATTTTTTTTTCTAAAGTATTTTATTCCTCAAAAATTATGTTAAAAATAAACGTTGTGTCAATTTGAACACTTAAACTTTCCCCAAATATCGGGTTGACGTAAGCCAACTTTCTCTTCAATGTTTCCCAGCTTTTCTTTTGGGCGTTCTTTCGAAAAATCGAAGAACTTTTTTTCGGAAATTTTTCCCACGTGACCTACAAAAAATTCATATTTTGAGTTTGGGGTCAAAATTGAAAAAAACGGCTCCTCAGAAGTTTCTATTTGTTTTCGAGGCTATCGTTTACAAAAATTTGAGTGAATTTTGAAGTTAACCTAGGAGGAGATAGATTTTTCCGAATGAAAAAAGTCCAAAACCGGTAATTTGAACCGTTTTTTACAATATTCTCGAATGAATATAGCACTTATCGACAAAAGCGCTCCTGCAGAAGTTTCATACTAATGTATACAGGTTATGTTTAAATTTTGGGTTTATTTCCAATAAAACCTGGGAGGAGATAGCTTTTGCGTTTTGGCTAGGTGGACTCTTGTGCGCGGTTTATGTGTGAAGGAGTGTGGTCATGCAAAACAAGTTTTGAACATGTTTTACGCCACGAATGAAAGGCTAGTTTTCTCAAACTTGCTAATCTGAATTATATCCCCTTGAAGCTCTGTTTTTTTGGCTAATATTTTATTCGATAATATGTCAATTAGGGACCGGATACCCTTAAATTGGAGAAGTTTTGAGGCTAAGTATTCAACGCTGAAAAAATATTTTTGAAGTAAAAACATTTTTTCCGACTAAAATTCAATTTGACATGGGTGAACGACCTCTCTGAAGAACAAAGAAACTGAAGTCTAATCAAAAATTCTTGAGTTAACTTTTATGAACGATGTTTTGAAATTTGCAGAGATAATAATGGAAAAAATGAATTTTTTAAATTAAGGGACTGGATAAAGACCCATGAATCATGGGCCATGATGGTTTTAAGGCTAAAGATATTTATACAAATTGTGTATGATAAAGACGATTTTCGCTAACATTCCTGCCAGTATGCGCCGAAATTCTGCGGTCGGGTCCTTAAGGCTTTTATTACAGAATTACTGCTGAGTGCGTCATAAATGGACGTCATATTTTCAAGATTGAATTTCAAACTTTTGTTAATAAATGAGTCCGTTTGTGAAGTACACTTTAACTTACGCATTTATGGAAACCCCCTTGTAATGGAAACCCCGCACCCTTCTAATGGAACCCATTAACATTATGGAAATCATTTTTGAAAACAAGGCATGTTTTGAAAAAAAACTCTGTTTTTGATGCTTAATCTGCTCAAAAATATTCCAAAAAAAACTTGTGGGTTTTCGACTGGCATATAATTGTTCCTGCACATGTTGTTTGAGAAAAATCTCAAAATTTTAGAAAAAAAATCCAAATTTTGGCTGAAATTACCCCTGTAATGGAAACCTACCACCATGTATGAAAACCCATCCACCTTTAAATGGCACCCCAATAACCATTTTGGAACCATTTTTTTCGTCAAAGTGGGTTTCCATAAACTGGTAAGTTAGTGTAACGTAATTTTACACAACTTTGGTATTTTAACTTCATTTGGAACCATTGTGAAATTCCTTTTAAATAGAACAACTTTCAAATTATTATACTACTAGTCCAATTTTCCCTATATATATTTATTTACTCTATTTTATGACTCACATTAGAAATTTCCAAGTTCAACCATTTCGTTTTTTTAATAACTGTAATTATCTTACTATGAATGGACATAATCGAAACGTCGTACATTATTCTACTTCATTTGAATATTTTTCAAATATGAGTCACCATTTTGACGCCTACGGGGCAAAAAATTCGCCGGTATTGGCCNTTTTTTTTTGAAAACATCAATGATGAAATACGGCATTTCTCCCTTTAAAAATATTAATATTTGATATAAAATGTTTGCCATTTTGATCTTAGATTTAACCATATTGTCCTTAGATTGTGCCATATTGTCCTTAAGGTTTGCCATATTGCCTTAACATTTTTGCCATATTGACAATATGATATTGTTTAAGAATTTGTGCCCTATTGCTCTTGTAAATTAAAATTAAAGGACAAAATTTAAGGAAAAATGGCAAAATTTAAGGACAATATGGCAAATTTCGAAGTTTTGCAACTAATAAACAAAATAAAAAGTGTCAATCTTAATTTTTTATTTCAGTTATTTTAGAAATTTAAACCTTTTTTAAAGTAGCGGAATTGATTTTGTTCGACCTTTCATGATGGAGAAAAATTTGCCGCGCAAGTTTTTTTCAAAAAATTTTATTTTCAAAAGTCTAAGAATTTCATAGGCTTTCCAAACAAAATAACTGAAAATTACCGTCGCCGACATTTTTTCTGCCATTCCCACCCTAATCTATGGGATCCGATATTTCGGGACATCACGACAAGCAAGCATTCAGGGGGTCGGTGCATTTTGGCAGATTTGCACTTTCATTTTTTTTCTCTGGATAAGAAAGTTTTCGCCACTCTAAAATTTTCGGACAAAAACTTTTTCGAACGAAAGTTGGCACTTTTGTGCTTTCTTCGTATAATCAGATTTTTTTGAATCGATTATTTTTACTGTGAAAAACAACCTTTAGGGTTTTAAAACGCATTTCTAAGGTACATTAATCATTTATTTGTGGCTGTTATTCAAACGTTCGCATTTAAAAACGTAGAGATATTTATTTTAAAAAATTACAAAAAACATCATTGAAATTTTAAAGAAAGATTAGGGTCAATTTTGATAAAAAAAAATGCGAAGGCGGAAAAACAGAAAATGGTTATTAATAAGACTCAGACCTCTCCAGATCAAATTCACTTAAAATTTGATTTTTGGAATTTCATGCATTAAAATTTTTTTATTCAATTTTCGTAGGTGTGTAATACGCTTTTTGTACACTGTGTATGTTATGGTATAAAATCACGTTTTTTTTAAATTCTCCAACAAGTTTTTCTGATATTGAGGTGATACAAATCATAATTAAGAATTCGCCACACTGTAGCGGCCACAAAACTGAAGAGGTAATTTTCAAATTTGAACTGTTGGTGTCATTTTACAAAAATTGTTACCTGAAAATATTCGCTGACAACTTGAGTGTCTTTGGTTATGAAATGAACTTTTAAGGACCTACGGTTCTCTTAAATGTGGAGCTGAAATTCTCGATATCGACATTCCGGGATCAAGGCAAAACGCCAGGCAGTTCGGCAGAGCGCGAGAAATGCCGCAAACACATGCCGCATGTTACACTGTAGGAAATTATTTATTACTTTGAGATGAATAACAATTTAAAACTTTGACAAGTTCAATTATTTTGAAATAAATAAGAATTTGAAAGTTGAAATTTAAAAGTTCAATTATTTTTGATTGAGTCTATTTTGAATTTACAGTTAAATTGAAAAGATTAAAATTCGGAGTCACTGTCAGAGTCACTTTCTGAATTTGATTCAATTTCGGAATCAAAAGTCAGATCGGAAAATACAATGGTTTCGAGATCAGCTTCAGTAGTGACAACAGGAATGAAATTTACATTATTGAGCATATTTTGAAATAGAGAAACAAATTTTTTAATTGTTCCGATTGAAAAATCAAATTGAACAGCAGACGAAATTTGTTCTTTTGGCGATAAATCATAAAAATTATCAAGAAGTCTTTTTTTTTCGCGAATAAGAACCTCCTTTCGTCTCCTGTTCAAATTGTCATTTCGAACTCTATCTTCGTAAAATAATAAATAATTAATTTTGAAATCACGTAAAACACGACACGATTTATCAAAACTTAAATATCCCGCACCGGCAGCTGTTTTTAATTGATGGTTTATGCTTTCTGAAGCGCTAGTAGAACACGAAAAATTACCCGTTTTTGTGATCATATTAAAATATGTATAATATCCTACGGAAAAAACAGCTTTTTCTGAGAAATAAAATTTGAAAATGTACGTCAAAAAATTTTTATAGCCGGTTTTTAATTTTTTTGGTAATTTTTTTGTTTGGCTGGTCAAAAATTTCTTAATTTGTTTTAAAATTTTCGCGTTTTCTAAAGGCTAAAACAAGGAACCGGACAAAATTCTCCATACATAAAGTAAAATATCATTTTTAAATATGTCAGTGTCAATTTTACTTTTCAAATTTTTTTAAAAGGTTACGAAGTATATGTACGGAACACAAAATTATACTCGAATTTGGAAAAACTTTTGAGACCGCTAACATAACTGCATGCTCTGCATCACTGTGAAAAAATGTATTCTCTAATTCTTAGCCAAATTCAGCAAAATACAAATTTTTGATAAATTTTAAAATTTCGATATAATTTTTCGTGGACCTTTTCTTCATTAAAAAAAACATAACGGGGTATGAAAATACAGCAGAACCCCTCATTTGAATACACTATGCTTAAAATATAAATTTGCGAATAATCAGAATTTCTGACGATATTAAAAGTGCCGTCGCAGTAAAGGTCTTTATATTTAAGTTTAGACAGTTCACTTTTTTAATAACAGGGAATAAAATTTCCAGTTTTTTGTGACAGGTGAATAAATTGTTTGGGAACAACATCTTGAGTGATATCATCAGGTGTTCGCAAAATTTCTAGCAGTTTTGAATCGACACCTTGAGTTTTGTTTCGGTTCTTAGATTGATCATAGTAAGAACTTTTTTTTTCATTTAGGATTCTGGTAATTTGAGCTAGAAATTCAGCACCTTTAAGGTCGAAATTAAAAATTTTTGAAACTGTTAAAATTGACATTTTTCCATCAATAACGGCTTTTTTCGTATGCACAGTTCGAAATGACCGCATAAGAGGTTGACCAAAGCCAAATCTAGAATGTTTTCTTCTGTCTTCTTGGATTTCTTGTGAAGTTCCATTTTCAGCTAAATACTGAGAATATTCTCTCAAATTAAAAGGAACCTGTATCAGACAGTATTGAGAATGTTCTTCGTCATTCGAAGATTTTATTTCCCAGTCCAAATATGAATTTTCGTTAATTATTTCATCAAAATTTATATGAAAACGCGTCCTTTTGGTTTCCATAACTTTTGAAATAATTAGACCTTGTCGATTTGGAGTTATCGTGAAGGCTGAAGGACCAATTATTTGATCTCGAAATGCGCTTATAAATTCACATTAACGTGATAGTTTTTTTTGCTAACCGTTTTAGCACAATATCGGAAATATTTTTCACTTTCTTTGGGTGTGAAAAATAAGAGAGTTTTCTTTTCCGCCCTCGTAACAATAAAGTAAAGTCGGTTCTGACCGACTTCCTTCTGAGGAATTTAAGCGAGATAAATATGGTACTACTCTATTAGTGTTTATTTTGACGAATCTGACAATACAGAAATAACTCAGTAAATACAGATAACATATATGTGGCTTCTTAGATTCGAACAGCAGGACCATCGCTTTGCTAGAGTAGCCTAAGTTTTTTGACGTTAGTTTTTGCTTGCGTAAATTTCACTTTGAACGGGATAGAATTGGCCGGAAAGCGCTACACACCACTCGACCATTGTGGATCCACTCTATTAGTAGACATTTTGTTTTGATAAATTTTTAATGTTTGATTACATATTTATGCAATACAAAACTATGCCTCCTGCGGTTTAATTTATTTCCAAGTCTAATTTGTGCTAAATAAGCCGAAATGTAAAAGTACTAATTATGGGCGGTAATGAATTGATGTTAGCCCTTAGCGCCTGCTGTTTCCGACAGCCGCACATTTATTAACTTTTCGCGGCAATTGCCGCGCGCTCTGCCGGATTGCCTGGCGTTTTGCCTTGCACCGGACATTCCAGGGTCATATTACAAAATAAAAGATTAATTTGTATATGTTTGAAATCGTCATAAAATTTCTTATCATATGACATGAGATATGGATTACCGGACCTCAGAGTACAAATCCTAAATATTTGAATGATACAAACAACGCAAGATATTAGCACCCAATCAAAACCCTTGATTGCGGAATAGGCCGATTTCATTGGTCAGGTTGAAAAAAGATNAACCAATCAAATGCTCAGATTTCGCATTTTTCAAATATTTATGATTTGTACTCTGAGGTCCGGTAATCCATATGACTCTATTTTTGTAGTTTGACCTTTTGGGGTCATATTACATAATTTTACCCTGAAAATATTTGTTGAAAAATTCAAGCGTCTTTGGTGCTGAAATAAACTTCTTGGGGCTTACGGATTTCGAAATATCGAGGTTTGGAAATTTAGGGGCCGAAATGCTCAATATCACCATTCCGGGGTCAAATTACATCAGAAAAAAATAACTTTTATATTTTTGAAATCTTCGTGAAATTTCCTTTCATATGCAATGTAATATGACCCCATACGGGTCATTTTTGTATTTTGACCTTTTGGGGTCATTTAACAAAATTTGCCCCCTAAAAATATTGCCTCAAAAATTCTAAGCCGAATGGTAAAAAAGTCATAGTCATATCATATCCAATGACTGAGAAACCGACAATTTAAGATTTAACCGGTTTTTTCGGTATACCGGTTATCCGATTCGCCAAAAACGCTTCGTCCCGTCGCGTATCGAAAC
>SCLH01063306.1:68129-89890 GCA_004367855.1 Oikopleura vanhoeffeni
AGTTTATATGTATTTCTGGAAGAACATTTTTGATTTTCCTAATAAGTTGTTTTGCATAATATTCTGTTTTATGTGAAGAGTAATTTAAAAAATGCGTACATACTGTATATTATTTATTCTCAAACTCAACAACCCATCTCTTAACCCCTGTGAGCACAGAAAAAAAAGATCCGCCAAGGCACCAGAGTCTATATATAGGCTTTTTTCAATGTTGATTACAGAAAGCCCAAGGTAGTTGGAGTTTAAATTTTTTTTGCATAAGGAAGTTGAAAGGTTATTTTATTTCATCCGAGATTTTGAATTCTGGATTTTTGTTTTTTAGTTTTAGAAAATTTAGTGACGAGAGCAAGGTATAGCATATCACGTGATACAAGCTCACAGTAGTGTTCACAAATTATTTTTTATTTGGAATCGATGCACAAGGATCTGGCCTACGTCAAAGTTTGGTCCGATTTGATTTATATGATCAATCAAAAGTTATTTATAAATAGGTTTTAAATTTTGATGAAAAAATTACGATTTTTCATAAAAAATGGTTATTTTTACCTTTCAAAGCAGATAATTGCACTCCTGATATTATTTCCAGGTCGATATACTAATCACTTAACTCTGTGAACAATTTTTAATTGTTAAATTAATTTTTAAATAATTAAAATTTTTTCGTGAAATACTTAAATTGAAAATTTTGAAATTTCACTTTTGAAAAATTATATCTGTTCCTGTATACCAATTAATTTTTGTTTTAAGTGTTAAGCATGCACAAAACACTTTCCTAAAAACTGGCTATTTTCAAATTTTGATTGACTTAATAGGTCGCATTTGTTTTTTTTAGAAGTAAAAGATTAGAAAAAATTTCAAAAAATCAACCCCCGTAATATTTGAACACAATTTGCAAAAAAATGAACAATTTTTTTGAATCTCCGCAAAATTCTGTATGATGTATTTGGACGAGACAATTCTACAATGTTTTATTGCCGTTTTTAGATGATTTTAAGTATGCTTGAGCCTATATCCCTTATTATCCCCGGGTAACACTAAAAANACAATATTTAATTGCTCGAATTAATTTTTTAATAATTAAAATATTTTCGTGAAATACTTAAAATTGAAAATTTCGAAATATCACTTTTGAAAAAAAATATCTGTTCCTGTATACCAATTAATCTTTGTTTTGAGTGTCAACCATGGACAAAACACTTTCCTAAAAACTGGCTATTTTCAAATTTTAATTGACGCAATAGGTCGCATTTAATTTTTTTAGAGGTAAAAGATTGGAAAAAAATCTCAAAAAATCAACCCTCCGTAAAATTTGAACAAAATTTCCAAAAAAAAAATAAGACACTTTTTTGAAATCCTTGCAAAATTCTTTATAATGTATTCGAAGGAGACAATTCTACGATGGTTTTTTTTGCATATTTAGATGATTTTAAATATGCAGTAACCTATATATAGGTGTTGTGCTCACACGGGTTAATCTATAAATAATCTCAATTACTTACTTGATTTTTTCTGTACAATTATTACCAATATTTTGCACAACTCGAGTTTTTTATCTGAGGATATGATATTTCTCACTTGATGAAAGTCAATTATTTTTCTTTTAGTTAATAAAATTATTCTAGTCGTGGTTCTGATAAATACTGGAAAGTGCGGACGCAAACAAAATTGGGATGTTCCGTGAAGTCAACCTCGAATCTTCATGTCAAAAACTTGAAAACAGGGGAAATTGGAGTTCTTCATGATATAATAATCGAAAAGTGTCAATGCTCAAATTTTCATTATTGCAGTGTGGAAAAATAAAGCTAGTACACAATCTGGCTAACAAAATCTAGGAATATTTTACAAAACCGAACGCCTTTTAAAACTATGTTAATATCATGTCATATCAAAGCTGCCATTTCTGTGTTTTATAAAAACAATTTTAACTAAAAAACTACTTTACAATAAAAAACATAATAAAATTGATGTATTTTTTAAAACTTCCGGGACAGAATAACACTTATAAAAAGTATATCCTATGATCATTTACCATAATCGCACACATTTTTTGAAGTTAAAGTAGCCAAAGTTAACTAATTGGGAAAGTTTATTGAAATGACCAGCGAATTGTCAAAAATGTTATAGCTGATTATTTCACGATGAATTTCATTGTTATTGGCTATAAAAAGAAGTTTTCCTGTTTAAAATATGTTAACTTCATCATATTTTTTAAAGAATGATCGCTATTGGTTATTTTTCAGCTAAATGGCAATGAGTATGGGAATGCCGTCAAATAAATCCTATCTTTGTTTACTTTCATATTTGAATTTTGAAACTACATGTAAATAATTAGAAAACGGTTCTTTGATTTATCATGTAAGTATGATTATGATCATTTTCAATCATTGAATCAGAAAATATAATTTTTTGGGCCAATAATTGAAAAAATTTGTTAAAACAGTTTAATTGAAGAATAATTGTTTGGCACTGTTTCTTTCCTTGAATATATTTTGCTTTTTTTGTTACATCTAGGGTTTCAAACCATAAACAATCTCCCATATTTTTTCCTGTTCGAGCGAAAGACCATTTTAATTGTTTGAATACATAATGCAAATATTGTCTTCTTCATGTTAAGATTTTATTTAATTTTGATATTTAGTTTGAAAAATAAAAATGGTATTTGTGTTGAACGAATAAAATATATTAAAATATTCTTATAAACTGAAACCCAGGATAACAGATCATGTTGATCAGTTCATAAATCAGATTTTTCCAAAGTTCAATCTCCTGACGGGCCGTTACTTTCTTTTTAAAATATTCAGTAAGTGAGTCGTAGCCGACAATGTGGAGGTAAATATAAAAAAATCACTTAACTAGAAGGAGGTAAAAATATAAAAATTGATTGAATTTAGTTCGACGAAAAACGCAAACTAACTACCTTGAAACTCAATGCGNCACATCGCTGCTACCCCCTTAAATTATACTGTACAATTTAACTTTTCGGAAATATCATATTTACCGAGCATTCTTGGACAGTTTTGTTCGATTCATAAAATGCCTAGGTTTTGCTCTCCGAATTATTTCGATTTTTTCTATACCGAAATATACGGCCAAATCAACTTATCTAAATCTTATTTAATGATAAAGCCCCCAGATAATAATGATGTACACCTTGAGGTATGTTTACCTTATTTTTGAATCGAAAACTGTCGAATCTCTATTTTTTTTGAAAAATATCATCGTGTGAAACAAATCGAACTGGTCTATCTGAATCAGACAGAATATAGACATGATCAATCAAAATAAGAAAATATTTTTCAGTTTGAGATTCTTCTGTGCATTCGAGCAAAAATCGAGGAAGCGCGAAAAGGGGGTTGTGGGTGTAAAATTGGTGTCATTTATTATATAACATACATATACTAGTATATTTTTCGACATAACTAGCAATAAATCTGGTTAGCTCCAGACTTCTTTGATTGAACATAAAACTTAACTTGGAGTGATAGACATCACCAAATAAGAACCATATTTTTCAGAAATTAGTTTTCGTTCCCAAATAGTTACTTTTACATTTTGCTTGTACATTTTACTTGTACATTTTGCTTTTTGTACCCAAAGTGCATCGTCCTGTAAACAAAATATAACAGGGGCAAGCAGTTTTCGGGTCCGCGGGTAAATGCGTCATATTTTCCCTGAAAAATCAAGCGCAAACCGGTGCAAGAAATTTTTTCATCAAGTCAAATTCAAAAACCGTCAAAATTGAGAAAATTATTGCTAAAAAGTGACCAATTTGTTTTAAAAGAGTTCTATACAATACTAAAAAGGTGGTCCGATATTTCCGGACAGCTTGTGAGGGCGGAAGTTCATCGCAGAATGTTTGTCGGCCAATAGGGTAAGATGAAAATTTCATGCAATTAAACGGTTTCCCGTCGAAAACAAAAGTGTCCTCAAATACGATTTGGAAATTAACTTGGGAGCGTGCTTAGCGTACCAAAATTGGTCTGAATGAAAAATATGTTGAGAAAAACGCAACGTCATGATTATGTGTAATTAGAGTGGTTGAGGAATTTCACCGACTGCATTTGAGCACAGTGATAGGCATAACTTCTGGCCCATAAGTAGGGTCAGTACCGGGAGACTTATCTGCAAAAGCTTTGCAACGCGATCGGTATAATAACAACAAAAAATCAATAATAAATCAACCTTTATAGCGCGGTTTAAAGCCCGAAAGGTTGTTTTTTCATGCTCTAATTGTGACCACTTGGAGGCTCCAAAATTTTTTTCATGGTTGGAATCATTCTTCTTGAGAAAGTTTGACCCCATAAACTCAAATAATCCGGACTAAGGGGGTTAGTTTTGCAGATGAGTCTCCCGGTACTGACTCTACTTATGCGGCATAAGTTATGCCTATCACTATGCTCCAGTGCAGTCGGTGAAATTCCTAAACCACCCTAATGACGCATAACCATGACNTTGCCACTTTTCAATCTATCTTTGTTTAATCTGAATTTCTTCAGATCGATTATTTTTACTTTATAATCGTCTTTTAAAAAAACACTAAAAAAACGCGCGTTTGCTATCGAATGTGTCTAAATTAACAGTAAAATTTAATTTCTATTTTTTATTAATTAGGAACTTTAAAAAACGGTCCTGTCCATCGTTGAAAATGTATTTTGTTTAAATTCATTCGATTTTTAAGTCAAATCGAAAATTAAATTTTTTGAAAAAAATCGAAAAAAACGAATTTTTAGCACATCGAAAAAAATAAACTTTTTCATGGTTAAATGAACTAAATTTAAAAACGGTCGACAGGTCGGCTTAACAATCGGGCAAGTCTCGGTGAATAATTTTTTTTTAATTTCTTGATTAAGAGGGCTTAACTAGATTTCGCGCAAACCGTATTTTCATTTCAAAAAGTTGATTCAGAGTATAACCAAGAGCGAAGAAACAAAACGAAAGCATATTTAAATATAGTGAAAGTACCATTCCAAATATTTTCAGCTAAGGATTTCCAAAAAAAATTAGTTTTGTAATTTTTGAACAAGAAATGAGAAAAATTTTAAAAATAATTTCTAATTATTTTTGACCAAAATCACTAACCATGTCATATGACCTGTATAATTACTATTCAAAAACTTCAACAGTGGGCGTTTTGTCGATAAGTGCTATATGTTTGTCTAGAACATGCAAAAAACCACCGTTTTTTTGGACAAAACGCCTCGAAACATCTATCTCCTCCCAAGTTAAATTTGGAAATTAGCTCAAAATTTTGCAAAAGCTATGTTCAAAACAAATAGAAACTTTACAGCGGCGTTTGTTTTGCAATTTCGACCCCAACTCAAAATATGAATTTTTCAAGGTCACGTAAAAAAATTTCCGAAAAAAAATGTGCTTCGATTTTTTCGAAAGAAGGCTAAAAGAAAAGCTGGGGGAACACTGAAGAGAAAGTTGGTCGACGTCAACCCGATATTTTAAAGTTTTAGTGGTCAAATTGACACAAACGTTATTTTTGAACATAGTTTTGAGAAAAATACTTAGAAAAAATCGAAAAAACCCAAAATTTGAGAAAAAATTTTTGTTGTCATTCGGGTTGTTTTATGCGTTCAAAACATAAACAATTAATTTGGTGCATTTAAGTTGATCGAATGCTGGTAGTCGTGATATTTGATTTACTTTATGCGCATTGTATTTTAAGAATTTTCTATTAATAATAATATGAATAACCGACCTTCAGAGGACAGATCCTGAATATTTAAAAATGCGGAATCTGATCATTTGATTGGTTGATTCCTTCCGAATCTGGCCAATGAGATCGGCCTATTCTGCAATCCAGGGTTTTGATTGGGTGCTAGTATCCCACGTTGTTTGCATCATTCAAATATACAGGATCTGTCCTCCGAGAATCTGTATTACAGACGATTTGAACTAAGGAATTTCTAAATTGAAAAATGGGTATCGATGTTTTCGAGCCATCTTGTAGAGCATTTTTTCTGGTCATTTTAAGACATAAGATTTTTTTTGTTTTTGAAAAACTTTAAAAAAAAAAAATTTTCGGTCTAATTTTCGAGATTTTACAAGGAGTGCAAAACCTAGTTCTAGCGTCTCCGTATGGAAAGCTAGAGCGCTAACTTTTTGGCAACTGAAAATTAAGGATTTTTTAGGAAACCATTTTTTTGGATTAGGGTCGGCAACAATGTCGACCTTAAATAACTGGTGAAAGTTCGAGGTCAATTTTAAGTTCATCGTATGAACTTGAAAGTACCACCAATAGAATCCGCAGGTTCGACTTTGAGATGAACATATTATCAACTCTGGGTGAATATATACTCAAAGTTATTTTCAAGTCTTTATAGATGAACTTGAGATTGACCTTGAAGTTTGGTCATTTTTGCGCTCTAGCGACCTTTCAGTATATAATTCAGTATATAATTCATCCATAGTTGCTGATACGTTCATTAGAAAGTCGACTCTGACGAATTCTTTTGGTGGTACTTTAAAGGTCATACGATGATCTTGAACATTGACCGGTTAATTTAAGGTCGACCACCATGGTCGCTGACCCAGATTCAAAACAAATGGGTATCCTAAAAAAACGCTTAATTTTCACTTGCCAAAAAATTAGCTCTCAATAACGGAGTCGCTAGAACTGGGTTTGCCCTTCGTAAAATCTCGAAAAGTTGTCCGAAAAATCGATTTTTTTGAGTATCTTTTCAAATTTAAAAATAATCCTTGGTCTTAAAATGACCAGAAAAAAATCTCTACAAGATGGCTCAAAAACATCGATACCTATTTTTGACTTTTGAAATTTCTTATTTCAATCGTGGTCCACGATTCGTGGATTAAATCCATATAAATCATAGGTGAATTAGGTACGCTACTCATTATGTGACTTCTCAAAATAGAGTTACCCTAAGTGTACATAATTCAGCTATCGTTTGTATAACGTTCATTACAAAGTCGATCTCGAAGATTTTTTAGGAGGTATTTTCAAATGAAAAACTGGAAGGCAAAAAAGAAGCATAGCTTTAAAACTCTGCACTAGACGCCTAATAATCTCCATTTTTTAATACGGTAATTTATTTGTAACCCAGAGACGGTACCGAGTAATGAAACTGTCCAAAAGTGATCTTCCTAAAACTCTTGGAGTTTTCATCTCCCACCATTTGCCCACGCTTTACGTCTCAGCCAATGAGCGCGCGTTTCAAGTCATATTATCTCTTTTCGTCAAAAGTCAGAAAAATAATAAAATATAAATAAAAATGAACTTAACAAAATCGAATCCGTGAGAAGAAAAGAGAAACTCATAAATTGTGCTCCGCTTGACAAGGTTTTTGTTTTTAGTGGCCTAGGAGTTAAAAGGGTTTAACTCAAAAACAACTGTAAATAATTTTTATCTAAACATTTGGCCGCGACTATAGGGGTTGAATTTTGTCTATAAATTATAGAATATAATCCATCCGGCTTTTTGGTAGTATTTTCTAAACCCGATCCGTGTTCGATTCTTACGTAATCGTCTGTTTTTGTTTAATTAAAAATCGTTGAGATTTAAAATGGATATATCCATAAAGCTATTGGGAACCTGTTTGAGCTGGTTTTAAAGATTTTGTTGTGGCATTTTAATTTCTTGAAGTAGGCACGGAAAATGCCGCCATAATTTTAAATTTCATAATGATTTGGAATAAAAATCCGTTTTGGGCCTTTCTTTAATATAATATTTTGGTGTAGGTACCATTAGCAAAGATTGGTTTAATTTTTGAAAATGCAGGAAAAACGCAAAATACCGCTTGTAGTGCTGCAGAGTCATAATCTAAAATGTTTGATTTCAGGGTTAAAATAATTGAAACTGAATATTCCGTTCTGACTCTTTTTTTAATACTATACTAATAAGGGGCTTAGTATTTTCGTGCAGATATAAAACCCTGCGTTTTTCCTGGTTTTTCTATTTTCAGACCATCAATCAAGAGTTTTTTGCATAATCTACCCGTGTAAATCGAGTCGGTATCTTTTGACCCCAAATAGGGTCAAGAAAAAGTTTAACTTCTCTTGACCCCAAATTGGTCTGAATTCAAATTATTTATTTAGACCAATTTGGGGTCAAGAAAAATAAACGCAACGTCATGATTATGCGTCATAAGGGTGGATGAAGCATTTCATCGACTGCACTTGAGCACAGTGATAGGCATAACTTATTCCGCATAAGTAGGGTCAGTACCGGGAGACTTATCTGCAAAACTAAACCCCTCAGTACGGACTATTTGAGTCTAGGGTCCCTAGACTAGGGTTTAAAATTTCTCAAAAAGAATGATTCCGACCATGAAAAACATTTTTGGAGCCACCAAGTGTTCACAATTTGAGAATGAAAAAACAACCTTTCGGGCTTTGAAACGCGCGATAAGGGTTGATTTATTATTGAATTTTTGTTGTTATTATACCGATTGCGTTACAAAAACTCAAAGAATCCGTACTGAGGGGTTTAGATTTGCAGATAAATCTCCCGGTACTCACCCTAATTATGCGGCATAAGTTATGCCCATAACTGTGCTCCAGTGCAGTCGGTGAAATTCCTCAACCACCCTTATGACGCATAATCATGACGTTGCGTTTTTCACAACATATTTTTCATTCAGACCAATTTGGGGTAAACCTTTTCTTGAACCCACCAAGGCAATATATATACTTGGGACAAAAAATGACGATTGGCCAATTTGGGGTCAAAAGAAGGTTCCCCTGTAAATCACCGTACATGATTAAACCTAGGCATATATAAAGTAATATTTTTTAACCGAGATGCAACTTTACCAATTTGATCCGAAAACAATAAGTTTTTAAATATTTTAAAAAGTTATTTGTATCTATTACGGTACCGAAATGTCAAAAATAATAAAGTCATTTTTACATCAATAAGAAGTGAACTTTACTATTAATATCTTTCAGAAACGAATTCTTATTGGTGCAAAAATATGGTTATTTTGGACAACCTCAGTAGGAGTACGAGTACGTATCGTAATATTTATAAAAAGGCCTGTTTTTAGGACCGTCAAATTTACCGGGCGTAAAGTTCCTGACTGGTAAATACAATCCTTTCAAAATTGAGGCCCTTAAAATAACTTTTAAAACTGCCTCTCGCTGTAGCCGCTTTAAAATTTTCCTTTTGCCTTTCATTTACCAGAGATCGGTTTCTCGAAAAAACTATAATTTTTTATATAAAAAAATGGAATTTTTGATTGAAATGTATATTTAGGCCCAAAATTTCAAAAAGATCGTATACCAGTTTGGAACTATCTCACCCGTTTGAGAGTCCTAGAAAAGACCTTCAGTTATTTTTAAAAAATAATCTTCATTCAGACCTTACATTTCAGAGATTTTAGGGTTCACTTATGATAAAAATTCGGTTAAAAACGCATTTATACTTGATTGCAGTTGATTAGTTTTTGGCCATCTTCAAAATAATGAACTCGACCAAACCCTTTCTTTTCTTATAATTGAAACTTTTATTGGTCATAATAATGAGCAAAAAGATTTTGACAGTAGACAGGATTTTTAGGATATTTACGTTGAAAAAGCGTGCCTCTCTCAGCTGATACTTTCGATTAATACAGCTGGCTTTATTAGCAAATGATAAGTCCGTATTTTTCTCGAGTGTAGCTCCCAAGGGGTTGATTTTCTAACAAGCTAAATATTAGCTTAAGGAGGTAGGTGTCGTAATCTGGTACCTTTCAATCCCGCTTCAGAATAATTCTAGGGCAGTTGTGAAAAAACTGAGGTTTGTAGATCTATCCTTCGTCTAACGATTACACATCTCAAAGTCAACATTGTTACATCACACCACCAGGTGGTGAGTCTATTCTAGAGACCTAAACGGTTTTTAAAAAATCTATCTTCTTTCAGACCCCACATATAAAGCGTCTCAAAATTTACACAAAGTAGCGAATAAATGAGAACAAAAATGTGATGAGAAGGAATTTTTCGAATTTTGAGTTTTTTTCTTCTAGAATTTACTTGAACGCCGATTTTCAAGTTTTTCGACTTCAAACTCTATCTTCTTTTAGACGAATCTTTAGAACAAAGCCATTTTTCGACTAAGGTAGATAAATATAATGCGGTAAAAGTGATGAGAAGGAATTTTTGAATGAAAGTGAACCGGAAATGAAAAGTCCGAAAAAAATTTCGTCTGATTTGAACAAAAGTACCCAGGAATTACTGGTGATAAAAAATATTGAGCTATTTTGCAAACTATCCTCGGAGGAGAAGATTGAAGTTCTGCCAATTTGTTAAAAAATCGTCGGCTATTTGGCGTTCTAGTAATTGTTCAGTCGCCGGATCGAAAAAAGCTCTCCATAAAAAAATTTATATAACTACCGTTACGTGATCTGTGGAAATTTGAGCTCAATTGGATATACCGTCTGGAGGAGATAGATTTTGAAATTTTGAAAATGTCACCTTGTTACGATACTGACCTATTGGTGTAATGGTCAAAAATAATTTGTGATGTACTTTTTCGCAAGATTAAGGATAGATCTACAAATTAGCATTTTCGGTTTTTCTCATAAGCTTTTAGTTTTCAGAATATATACACCGTGAACATGTCAAATCTGCGAGATATACCCCCTTAAGCCATATTTAAGCCAAAAGTAACTGAAAATTATGAAGTTCAGAGCTCTATAGCGCTAAAACAGGTAACCCGGGGACTCAGACCATGCGAAATGTCACAATTTGTTTAATTCCGCGCTGTTTTATATTCGTATCGATCCCCTGGTGCACATACGACTCTTTTTCCTCAGAGTTAATAATGTTCTCCGTTTCGGGGGCAATAATATCGTGAGCTACTCGGCTCATTCCGCGAAATCGAAGAATAACGTCATTATAAACCGCATAAGAAAACATTTTCAACACATTATGACGTTTTTTTGGATTAAATCACAATGACAACTTTGTCATTTCTCACACAATGACCTGTTTTTCAAAGTCATTTTTCTCACACAATGACTTTTTTTCAAGACAACATTTCTCACACAATGTCATTTTTTTTTAAATTAAAATGACTTTTTTTTTCAAAAATAAATGACTTTTTTTTCAAAAAATTTATAATGACTTTTTTTTCAAAAATAAATGACTTTTTTCTAAAAATTTATAATGACTTTTTTTCAAAAATAAATGACTTTTTTTTTCTAAAATTTATAATGACTTTTTTTTCAAATAAATGACTTTTTTTTCAAAAATTAAATGACTTTTTTTTCAAAAAATATTAATGACCTTTTTTTCACAAAAATTTTATAATGACCTATTTTCCAAAAAATATTAATGACCTTTTTTTCCCAAAATTATAATGACCTTTTTTTCAAAAAATCGACTATAACGTATTTTCAAAACAAAAAGATATAATGACCATTTATTAAAACATTTATATTGACTTGTTTATTTGTTATCACATTTCAGACAGATAAAATTTGTGTAAAAGTTATTTCATTGCTTCGAAAGTGAAAGCTGTGATTCCCGTAGTTTTTTGCGACATAAAATATATTTTTAAAGTCTTTGACTGTTTGCTGTTCGCTGAGCGCCTTTTTAATATATTTCTAGAAAGTTTTCTCTTGTTAATTCATGTCCATTATTCTCATCCAAGGTTTCCCACAATTCGATTTCGGAAATAGAATGTTCAATTAATAAACCGCTTTCGTTAATGTACTCGATGAGTCCAAGACAATTTTGAGTCATTGTCCAAGTTTCTTCTGGAATATTTGATGCATTACCATCCACTCCATGTCAAAGCTTATATTTTCGGATGAAATACTTATATCGGATTTTAAAAAAACGCATATATATTATTTTAACCTTAAAGGCTTTTAAGCATAAATTTTTTCAAGACATTAACGGGCTTTTTTTTTGTCTTATTCTGAAATTCTTGAAAAAACCGTTTATTTAGAAATAGATTCGTATCTGACATAAAACAAAATCTTACTTTTAGTGGCCAAAATAGCAAAAACGACATATTTCTTCATTTTAAAGTTTACAAGATAATGAAAATACAAGTATTTGGTTGTACGCACTTTAAAGACGCACTTTAAGACAATTTAGCGGAGAACTTAGAATGGTACAATTTGAAGCGTACATTTTTTATATTCCACACCCGCATGCATTTATACTTTCAGTATATGATGAACTAGGGTTTTCTTGATAAAGTTCAATCTCTTGATTTGATGTGCCTGGTTGATTCGAACCAATATCATTCCTGATCTCATCAGTAGTAGTGTTCATGAGCTATAATATTTGAAAAATTTTTAAATTAAATATTACATGTATTATTTTTGGTCAAAATCTACATTTTTTGCTTAAACTTACTTCCTGGCAAAAACTTTTGAATGCAAAAAATTGGATGTTTCAAAAAATGATTTGCCTCATAGCCCTATGATTTCATAGCCTATAAGTCATAGCCTATGACTCATAGGGCATAATCGAAGTCTGCAAGTATTATACAAAAAACGTAGATTGTGACTTAAAACTAATACACTGTATATAACTGAAAAAACCTTTTAGAAGCTCTATCTCCAGAGCATCGGATCTAGATTGAATTATTTGGTATTGTCTTTTCGATGGAGTCATTTTTCCATTGGTAATAAATCGGCTGAGTCGAAATGAAATATCTAGCTTTCGTTCTATATCTTGAATGTTATAATGTCCATGTTATAATGTTATAAAACTGTGTCAAACGAGTCGGTAAAGAGCTAATATTTTTGAAAAATATTAATCATTTATTTGAAAAATAGGAAAATTATATTTTTTCAATAATTCACTTAAATTTTGTAAAATGGTCATTAAAATTTTTTGAAAAAGGTCATTATATTCTTGAAAAAAAGGTCATCATAAATTTTTCAAAAAAAAGACATTTAAATTTTTTGAAAAAAAGTCATTAAATTTATTGAAAAAAGTCATTTATAAATTTTTTGAAAAAAAGTCATTTATTTTTGAAAAAAAAGTCATTATAAATTTTTTGAAAAAAAAGTCATTATAAATTTTTTGAAAAAAAGTCATTATAAATTTTTTGAAAAAAAAGTCATTATTTTGAAAAAAAGTCGTTTTATAAATTTTTTAAAAAAAAAAGTCATTATATTTTTGAAAAAAATGTCATTGTGCGAGAAATGGCTTGAAAAAACAAGTCATTGTGTGAGAAATGACAAAGTTTTCATTGTGATTTCACCCAAAAAAAAGTCATAATGTTTAAATGATCTTAAGTCATTGTGCAAAGAAATATCAGCTTGTCATTGTGCAAGAAATGTCGCCCAGGCTGATATTTCTTGCACAATGACTTAAGATCATTTACCGTCATAATTAGGGCAATTTTGTTTCTTTAATAAATTTTGTGCCGGAAAAATAAAAAAAAAATTTCAAATTTTTTTGAAAATGCGAGATTTTTTAAATTACCGTAAGTAACCTAACATGGGTATTAAACGAAACTTTAGAAAATTCTTTAAAAATCTTTTTAAAATAGACAATTTATCTTAAAAGACAAATGGCTTCAGATAATACAAATTCAAAATCTCAATTTCTGTCGATTTTTTTTGAGTTCATAATAAAAAAGACAAACCCCGAATTTATACAGATTTGAATTGCTTAATTTTCACAAATATCTTTATTTTGGTCTGAATTATATTATTTTGTTGAGTCGAAATAGTGATACTAAAACATGCTCACAAGGGTGGGTTCCTGACAAAAGATAGCAAATACGCAAATATATTCAGGCTACTTTCCAATTAAAAAGTTCAAAAATAAGAGTATTGATTCATTGGGAAACTTACTTTTTCTGTGATTCCCTGAATTTTCAATTTGAATCAACAAATTATATCTTTTTCTCGCCAAAGTCCTCTTTAGAAACCTCTTTTTTCTTCCTTAGAATCGTCTCGCCTTTTCGCGACTCGGATTTGCTCGCGTTCTTTTCCTCGATTTTTCTCCCGTTCCTCGGATTTTTTCCTCGTGGATTTTTCTACAGTTTCTTTACTTTTTCCGCTTTTATTTTTTTCCTCCTCTTCGTCACTATCGACGAATAAATCTGTTGCATATTCTTTTAAAAAGCGTCTTCAAATCGCCCCGTACCGAACTCATCTCGATTTTAACTTGTGGGGACAAAAACATCCATACCGTCAGA
Source organism: Oikopleura vanhoeffeni (assembly GCA_004367855.1). NCBI lineage: Eukaryota > Metazoa > Chordata > Appendicularia > Copelata > Oikopleuridae > Oikopleura > Oikopleura vanhoeffeni. Next base: position 82,246 of record SCLH01063306.1, read on the forward strand.
ATCTTGCACGACGCCTACGCGTTTTTTCCATTGCTCGATAATGGTCTGCGCGTTGTCGTCAACTTTTACTAAAAGTTGCTTGTTCGCCAGTTGATAGCCTTGAAGGAGCGCAAGGCGCGCAAAGCAGAATCAGGCTCTTTAATTCGCAGAATCCAAAAGCTTGAAGCGTATTGTTAGCACCTGAAGTAGGAACAAAGTTAGAATAATTTTCTACAAGTAATTTACAGGGGGCCAGTATCGCCGAAAGTCGGTAGTTAGAATTATTCAATCTTGAAAATGACGTCATTCATAACGCCCAAAAAACAATTTGTAGTAAAAACGGCGATATTGGCACATTTGGCGATATTGGCACTGGAAGTATTTGAGACTAAAAATCGTGAAATTGCGTAGGTTTTCTTCGGCAAAATCGCCCCCCTGTATAAAAAAATTTTACGTTTACACTCGAATTTTTCAAGTTTCTCAATTTCAACAATATGTCGCTTCTAGGGTTTAATCGAAAAATGTAGTTTAAAATTAAAAAAAAAAATAGCCACAAAGATGACACTTAAAATTGGTTTTCAAAATAACCACAAGTGAGCAAAATTTTTAGCCTTCTTACGGTAAACGAAATATAGTTTTCAGATCAAATCAGGGTTTAACAAAAATTACATTTAAGGGGGTAGGTGTCGTAATTTTTTTGAGCCCCTTATAGAATTAATTTATGATAAAGTAATATCGGTTATGACTAAGTTGGCCAAGGAATCTCGTGGTGGCAATCATTTTTTCAAAACAATCTAGAACAAAATCTAGAATTTTCAAAATTCGAATATTTTTTTGCTTTAACCCGCATAAAACCGGTATTCTACCATGATATAACATTTTTATACGGTGAATATGACCCACGAAAACGGATGAATGACATTAAAATTATCGGAAATGTCTTATCGAATTCTAGAAATTTCGATTATTTTTAAGCAAATATGTTCAACCTAATTATCGAATTTGACGCTGATTGTTAAAATTTTGATTAGCTGTAAGCCAACTTTTTGATCAGTGAAATCTCAGCTTCATTTGGTTGTACTTTTGTCCAAATCAGACGAAATTTTTTTTCGGACTTTTCATATCGGTTCACTTTCATTTTAATATTCTAGAATTCTAGAATTTTATTCAAAAATTCCTTCTCATCACTTTTACCGCATTATATTTATCTACCTTAGTCGAAAAAATGGCTTCATTCTAAACATTCGTCTAAGAAGATAGAGTTGAAAGTCGAAAAACTGGCAAATCGGCGTTCAGTGAGATTCTAGAAAAAAAAAGTCCAAAATCGAAAAAATCCTTCTCATCACTTTTTTGTTCTCATTTATTCGCTACTTTGTGTAGATTTTGAGACGCTTTATATGTGGGGTCTAAAAGAAGATAGATTTAAAAACCGTTTAGTGCTCTAGAATAGACTCACCACCTGGTGTGTGATTGTAACAAGATTGACTTTGAGATGTGTAATCGTTAGACGAAGGCTAGATCTACAAACGAGTATCCTCAGAATTTTACAATGCCCTAGATTGTTCTGAGGCGTGATTGAAAGGTACCATATTACGACACCTACCCCTTAAAATTCTCAAAACTAGCCACAAGTGCGGCAACAGAGCATACTTATCAAGGTCGACAAAAAGGAAAATACAGAAGGATTTTAATTTGATCCTTGTTTTCCATCAAACAGTTATTTTCGAATGTTATTCAGATTTACTTAATTTTGAAATTTTGCTTTTTTCATCTGTAGAAATAGTTTTGTCAATTTATCGACAAATTTTGATTAAACAAATATTTCAAGTCAACTTGATTTTTATTCTAAATTTTTTTGACTATTATTTTGTTTAATTTGTAAAATGAACAGAAACGTTTTTGATGCGGAAACTATTTTTGACGAATCAGGCCTTAGTTTCGTTAAATTAATTTTCAAAAATAAAAACTCAATCGTTTAATTTTTGAAGGGAAGTTTTCAATTAATTTATTTTTGGGTCTATAATTTTATTTTCACCTTGAATTCTTTTCCAGTTGTTTACAGTACCACATTTCATCAAAATTTGTCTGACCAAGGTGTCTGTAGCCTTTTCTGAAATATTTCCGACAAAAATTGTGACGGGAGGACCCTCGCTTTGCTGGATAGCTTGGCCGACGATTGGGGACCTTTTTTCGACTTCAAAATTTTGATTTATTTATATGAATTCATTCACATGTGAATTTATGCACCAAATTTTTCATCGTCAAAGTTATACTGGAAAGGTTGCGCACTCTATGTATATGTTTTTTGACCCAAAGTGGCCAAAACTTCGTCCGGAACAGTTTTCCAAAATATAAAATTAAATTTTCAGTAATAATTTAAATTAAAAATAAGTGAAAGAAAATTAACGTAAATTTGTCACTCACAATAGTTTTGTATAAAAAATATTTTTTTTGTAATACAGTACTAATTATCTAGCGCATGATCACTTGGCATGCTCGAGTCTCCCTCGCGGCAAAAAATATTGAATAGTGAATTCAAAAAAGAGAGATGATTAGCCTTAAAAAAATATTAAAAAGTAAACGCCAATACGCTTCACATCAAGTGCACTTGTATATTTTTTGTCATTTTGTCCTCAAATTAGATAAAAAGCGTAGGTTTTGGCCATATTGCTTAGTAAAAGGAGACTAATAGTCTATTATTAATAGACGAAAACCAAAGTATTATTTTTTCTTCACCTGTAAAATTGAAGTTTTAGAGAAAAAATAAGGTCTTCTTTTTCTCAAATTTCTAAAGACAAAAATTATGTTGTTTCTCTTCAAAATTCAAATATTTTTTTGATTGATTAATCCGTCAATTTTACCGATTTAATAAAATTCAGTTAAATTTATTCACTTAAATTTAAAACCAATAAACAAAAAATTATAGTTCAAAAATTTTAACCGATGTGAAATCTTTATAAAAAAATGGCGTGTAAAAAAGCTGAAATAGGTATAATTTCGAAGCCATTCCCATATTAGTAGCCATAGGCCTGACCATAGTCATTGGTGTCCCATAGTTCTCATGGGTAGTTGTAATCATTGTCGGTTGCATCATCATTGTTACCGGTGACCCATCTGCATGCCATTGTAGCCGACCATTGGGAGTCCTTGGACGTTTGTAACCGGGACGCCATTCGGTCGCGTACGCCATTTAACGTCTAGGGGTAAATTTTTGAGATGAAATTTTTTGAAAAGAAAATTCCGGTTTTTTACAGGATACAGCAGGGACATTTTTATTGATTTTAACGGTCGATTTTATAACATTATTAAAGGTGCTGAAACATATCCTAAATTTTAAACCTGGTGAGTTTAGCGCTTTGGGTATGTTTTCATTGTACCTGAAAATGATCGAGGAAATCGGAACTGGTACATACGATTATTTTGGGCCATCATATAACTTTTCAAGCTTCGTACCACCGCAGAGCCGGTTTTTCGAAAAAATCGGGCTCTGCAGTAGCTGAAAAAAGTATATTCTGACCCAAAATCTCAGAACCTATGTATATTACACATGTAGATCATATGTTCTAGTTCAGAATATTTGGCGCACAAATTTGACAGATCTAAAAAAATAAATCTAACGTTTGCTAAAAAAAACACATAAAATGAGAAAAAAATATTCAGAAATATGAAAATCCCCAGATTGGAATAGTGTCAAATGGTGATTTAAAAAATAATTCACTAACAATGATGGTGCTTTTTTTCGTGTTTGTATTATTACGATAATGGAGTTAGCAATGTTTTTAAAATTATTTCTAAAGCGTCATAAATGTATAATAACCTGCTTATTTACTTTTCCAACGGGTAGATAGTTTTTGGGTAAGGGTTTTTCGAGTTTCGAGATAATAACAAAATAATTGCAAATATGGGGTTTTTGCTGGAATTGTAGAAAAAAACAAAATTGCCGAGAAACTCGTAATTTGTGGTCGGAAAAATACAAAAACCTGTGAAGCTTTTCAAAACATTTTTAAAAAATCAAAATCACCCAAAAAGAAATTACCTAGAAAAAGTCAAAAAAAAAAACATTTTTTGCCCGAAAAACTATCTACCCTTTCCAATAATTGACTTTCTATCGTAATTAGTATTTGAGAAAATGTTCATATTATCGCATCTGAGGTTTACAAATGGTTTATTTAGGGAAATTACAATGAAAAAATTGATAAATTTGTCGAATGAATTGTTAAAGCTAACTTTAGTGCATATTCAACTATAGCCAAAAATATCGACCATATCGATAACGGGGCCTCCTGGCACATATTACATTGTAGCTGTTTTTTAGTCAATTTTTTTTATATAATTAGGCTTTTTGAAAAACGACTCATCCATTTGAGTTTCTTAAGATAGCTCAAACTGAGTACTGTGGTTTGCGTCAATAAGGACAGCTGAGATTTTGCCATATTGTCCTTAGCTTTTGGAGCCATATTGTCCTTATTTTTTAAAATTGCTCTAAAAATTTCAAAAATAACAGTGAAGAGCTGAAACATAAGCCAAAGTTCCGGGGGTCAATTCTTAACAATAATAAAATATTTTTGAGAAAAAAATATTGAGAGCCTTTTTTTTTTTTTTGCTCTTCGGTCAAAAAAATTCGAAAAAGAGTCTTTTATAGATAATTTTATGAAAAACAGCATTTATAGACAAATTTGCCATATTGTCCTAAGGTTTTGCCATATGGTCCTTAGGTTTTGCCATATTGTCCTAAGGTTTTGCCATATTGTCCTTAGGTTTTTGCCATATTGTCCTTAGGTATTGCCATATTGTCCTAAGGTTTTGCCATATTGTCCTAAGGTTTTGCCATATGGTCCTTAGGTTTTGCCATATTGTCCTAAGGTTTTGCCATATTGTCCTATAAGGTTTTGCCATATTTCCTTAGGTATTGCCATATTGTCCTAAGTTTTGCCATATTGTCCTTAGGTTTGCCACATTGTCCTTAGATTTTTGCCATATTGTCCTAAAATTTTGCCATATTGTCCTTAAAATTAAAGGAACAATTTCGAACAAATTCACAAGCTCAATATGGCGAAAATGTAAATTAAGGACAACATGGCAGAAGTGAAGGACAATATAGCAAAACCTAAGGACAATATGAAAAATTGAAAGGACAATTATGGCACAATCTAAGGAACAATTTGCAGAATATGAAGACAATATGGCAAAATTTAAGGTCAATCTGGCAAAATCTAAGGTCAATGCGTTAAAATTTTAAGGACAATATGGCAAAAATTTAAGGACAATATTGCCGAAATTTAAGGCACAATATGCAAAAATTTAAGGTCAATCTGGCAAAAATCTAAGGTCAATGCGTTAAAATGTAAAGACAATATGGAAAGTAATTTAAGGACAATTGGCAAAAATATGCAATATTTTTTTGGAGTTGTTTCTTTAATATCTATATGATATAGACTATATCTATATATTCACAAAATTACATTTTCAAACTCGAAAATTCAAATTCAGAAATTTGAAATTAAACTTCACAAATTTAAATTATGGAATTTTTTTGAATAAATTTCTCAAATTAATTTTTTTTGCGATTGTTTAGTTTTTTAAATTTTACAATTTGAATTTTGAATCGAAATTTTGAAATTGAAATTTTACGATATTAATCTTCAAATTTAAATTTTTGAATTTCTAGTAAGAAAATTTTCGATAAAAAATGAAGCAATCAAAAAAATTTTCGATTTTGTATTAAACTTTTCAAGAGGGATTCTTTATTGTTCAAGATTGTCCTTATTTTCCCCAAATTATCCTTATTTCCAAATTGTCCTTATATTTTCAAAAATTGCCCTAATACTTTTTTTCTAATTTCACGTTTATAAATCCCCAGATTGTCTTAATAAATTAGCCAAATTGGTCCTAATATTACCCAACACTGTCCTTATATTTAACAAATTGCCTTATATTTCCCAATTGTTCTAAGATAAACTTATTATTATTTCAGAAATATACGGACAATTTGGAGAAAATTAGGACCACTCGGGTAATTTTGGACAATTCGGGAAATATAAGGACACTTAAGGAAAATTAGGATAATTCGGGTAATATTAGCACAATTTTGGAAAATTTTAGAAAAATACACCATTCTAGTGAAAATTTCATAGAGATGACCCCTTTTTCAAAAAGTGAAGAGCAAAAAAAAGGGTCTTCATCTGAAATTTCTCAAATTGTCCTAAGCTATTATCGTACAAATTGACTATTAACCATAATTTTCCCCAAAAATTTAAAGACTATCCATATATTTTATTAAAATTTTTTTTTTTTTTCTGGTATGTCCTTTTTTATAAATTATCCTTATATTTTCAAAAATCTACTTATTTTCCGTGGATTTTCCTTATATTTGGAAATTGTCTTCATATTTCCCCAAATTTTATTTATAATTTCTCTCAATTATCCTTATATTTTGAACTACAATTTGAAAATATAAGAACAATTTTGAATATTTATAAGGTCATTTTGGGAGATTTATAAGGATAACTTGACAAATTAAAAAATAATTTTGGACATATAACGACAATTTATGAAAATGACAATTTACGAAAAATATGAAGACCTTTTTTTTTTTTTTTTTTTGCTCTTCACCCTATATTTTTACGAAAAGAGGTGAATTTTTGATATTTTGAAAAAAGACCCTTTTGAATTTTTTTTTGCCATATTGTCCTTATTGAGGGACGCCAAAATCTCAAAGCGTAGTTTTGCCCATATTTCTGCCATATTGTCCTTATAGAGGGTGTCCTTATAGACGCAAACCACAGTACAAAATATTTAGAGAAAATAAATGAAAAAGGTCCGAATCAGACCATTTTTTTCAATTTTTTTAACAAAACTGATAATTAAACGATTTCAGTAATCTCAGAAAAAAACTGTCCGATAGGAACTTTTTTTTTATTTTATTATTCACTAAATTTGTGCTCAGTTTGAGCTATCTAAGAACTTAATCTGATGAGTCATTTTCAAGAGCCGAATTATATAAAAATTGTGCTTTAAAAACTAGCTGATAAGTGCCTGGAGGCTCCGTAATCGATATGATTATATCGAAGTTGATGTCCGCCAAAACAAAAATGTTTTTTTCAAATATCACGATTGAACCACACAATGACTTTTCTGCGCAGGTTGTATTTAACAATTTTCGAGAAGGAAATTCATGTTGTTGAAGCCAATCTCCCAAACGAAGAATTTTTTTCTTGTGACAGGCACCATCTTCTATCATTTTTTAAACCGATAAGGGGGTAGGTGTCGTAATTTTTTGAGCCCTTATAGAATAATTTATGAATAATTAATATCGGTTATAACTAAAGTTGACCCAAGGAATCTCATGGTGGCAATTATTTCTTACAAAACAATCTAGAACAAAATCTCGAATTTTCAAAATTCGAATATTTTTTAGCTTAACCCGCTAAAAACGGTATTCTACCATGAAATGAACATTTATTATCGGTGAATATGACCCGCCTAAAACAATGATGACATTAAAATTATCAAAAAATGTCTTAATCGAATTCTAGAAATTTCAATTATTTTTAAGCAAAAATGTTAAACCTAATTATCGAATTTGACGCTGATTAGTTGAAAATTTCGATTAGCTGTAAGCAGATTTTTTGGATCAGTGAACTCTCAGCTTCAATTTGATCGTACT
>SCLH01063307.1:0-41937 GCA_004367855.1 Oikopleura vanhoeffeni
TTTAACCTTCAATTACTTGTATTCTGATGTTCTTTGGGAGCAACTTGGTTTTAACTTTATATACCACATTTGATTAAATTGAAGTTAAAGTTTTTTCTTCATCTTCTATCCAATAATTGTTAGCCTTTATACACTTTAAAGCGCTTTAAATATTGCCAAAAAGTGTTTCGTGTAAATTGCTGCTAGATTTTGAACACTGATAAAATAGTTTGAAAATTTGTAATAAAAAATAGAGTGCTGACAAAGGCTCGCGAACCAGCACAGTATTAAGACATAAAAATTACATGATCATCATTGATGACATTCAACGGTTGTCAGCACCTTAAAAGTGTTAAAAACCAAAATGACTTTAAAAATCAACCATAAAAAATGTATATATTAAATTAACAACTGTCTCGGAAAAAAAAATTTGATTCCAAAATTTTCATTTCGCTTGAAAGTCACTTATTTTATTTTTTAAGCGGTGAATTTGAAATAAGCTTCGGTTAAACTGGCCTCATTTTTTATCAGCTTCTGAAGTAATACGGTCTTTTTGCACACATGGACCCGATAGAGTGACTGGTTAAAAAATGTCAAGAAGAAAATTGACTGGAAGTAGTATCCCTTTAGGACAGAAGGTGTTATTTTCTAGGTTGGTCTAATACACTTTGTACGTTTAGTAGTGACGAATGTACTAGATCAAACTAAAAATAAAGCAACCTTTCCTAAAGGGATATGATAAAATGAGTTTTTTCAAAGGTTGTATTAAACTTTAACTAAAATATATTGTTCTCGTAAATGTTATAAACACTATTTCCTTATCTTCACAGAACAAACTCACCCTGTTTAGCTTTACAAAATGTGCGTTTTTCACGAACAGACAAATTTCAGTTTTCAAAATTAATTGTAAATGTGGCAATCTGTTTATAAGTTAAATGATAAGTTCGTTTTAAAAAAAATTTTTGCAACATCAAAAACTACCACTTCTTTGTAAATTGACACCACCGAAATTGCGATGAGGGGCGTATCGGCTCAGTGTCATTGCCGAGGAGAAAACTTGCGCCGTTCGATCCACGGTCCCCGTGTCTCGATGGATTTGTGGTCAATGAAGTTGGCTCTAGCGATTTTCTGAAAGTACCAACTACAGTATTGGGACTTTTTTCAAAATTAAGGTACATTTTTAATTTCCAAGAGTATCATCCAAATTTGAAGAAAAGGTTATTTCAATTTATTTTATTTTCACTAGGCGTTCAATTTCAAAAGTAGGGTTATGTTGTATCTTAGGGGGTGGATCGCATCGGCGGACTGGTGTCAATTTTGAACTTCCGAAATTAATTTGTTTTTTACTTTTTTGTGCTTAATTATCGTTAGTTAAACCAAATAAATGTGCAACTATTATAAAAATTCATTTTTGTCTATTTAAAAAGATTTGAGATCCGACTTTTAATTTTTGAATTTTTTAAATTTTCAAAAAAAATCAAAGCATTTTATGAAATTTTCGCATTATTTGTCCAAAAATTTTTTCTCATTCTTTTTATGGAAATCTAGTGAATAAACAACAGGTAAGTGCCATTTGGGCACTCATTTTTCAAAAATTTTTCATGCTCGGCAAAAAAATTTACAATATAATAGCGGGGTGTTATGAGGCCCCATTTTTGGATAGTTCAGGGACATTTTCTTAATATAAAACGCTCTTCGAGGTCAATTTTTATCTTCAAAAAAAGCTGTTTTTTCTCTACTTTTGGCCATTTTTGACCATTTTGTCATTGGAAAAAAACTTTTGATATATATGGCAATTTTTAATGCGGCAAAAATGGAGGAACCGACTTTTTACCGCATTATCACCCCGAGAATGGCTAAGTTTATTATATTGATTAAAAGAAAATTCTTATAGTCGGTTTAAGTTTGAAATGGATGTACCAGTGGAAGTGTTTTTTTTTTTATTATTTTCCGATAATTAGTTATGTTGGAAAATTTAAAATATAAACGTTTGCAAAATGAACCTTTTATTTGAGATTAAATAAAAAAAAATTATTTTTCACATTTTTTTTCTTTCAAATCGCTCTGACATAATGTTACCAATCTGCCGGATCGGCATGCCACCCCCTTAACTGTTACATTCACTTTGAGCCAACTAGTTGTCAAAAACTGTTATTTGTTATTATTGAACTTAAATTATAAAAAAATATTTCTTGAAGGGAACTGTACGAGTTAAATTGTATTTTAGAAATAAAATCTGAATTATAAATAAAACATTTTGACCCAAATTTTTATTTGTTTATTTAGAAAAAATGGTTAATAATCCATTTTGAATAATTGAAATTTACCTTGCTGACAGTAGTTGTAGCAGCTGGTGTACTGTTAGCTGTAGCGGCGGCATCTCCAGTTTTTTTTATTAAACTTTCTCGTCGGAAAATTACGAGTTGCCAACATTGTTGTAATTGATGGCCGCCCTAAAAATTACTTGAAAATTTTTTTTAATGGAATTTTCTGTCAAAAAATAGAGCTTTTGTATAACTGAAATCTCTCTCTTTTTTATATAAATGCTCAAAAAGATGACATTTTCTTACCTTTAACTTCCTCCTAGCATTAAATTTTTTGAGGCAATCAACGGTTTCTTGTCTGTGGATAGTGGAGGCATATCTTTCTCCTCGTGTTGGCTAATATTCACAGTAATAAATATGCTAAAAAAATTTTAAACTCCACGAGATCCATGGGTGTTTCAAGGCTTGTTCCGCGGTGATTCGTTTTTTGATCAAAGAACGAGCACTAAAATAGTTTTTAAAAAATTTGTATTTTGCATACAAATGGACCTCATTAACCCTTGAGGCCTCAAATTAAAAACTTTGCTGGAGGCTCCAAAGCCGATTTTAAGGCTCGACTTTGAACACTTAAACTTTGATAACTACATATTCCGATCAGTTCTCTACTTTCATTTTGGAAAAAGCAAAAAAGTCCGAAATTTTAAATAATTAAATAGAAATTTTAAAATATTAACATTTATTACTTGAAAATGCCCGTCGAAAACAAAATTTTATATATCATAATGTACTGATTGAACTTAAATTTTCACTGAATTTTTTTCTTCAAATATTCAACAATTTGTTTAAGGTTCAATAAATTTTTTTAGATCTAAAAAATATTCTCTAATTAAAAGTTATTTTTAAATAACTTCAATTTTTAGTCAAAAAATCGAAAATATATAAGTAAGGTATAAAAAAACTTATTTATTTTCTTTAAAATGTAATAATATAAGTTTTGATGATATTTCTTGATTATTATTCGGTCAAAAACAGTTTGAACCAGATTCACTCGAAAAATATTTTTGTTCATCGTTATTTACTAAATTAGCGGTAATTCGCCGCAATTTCAGAGAATTTTTGATCAGAGCGATTTATTCGGAAATTTTTTCAAATTTTTTACGATTTTTCATGTACTAAACAAGCTACGCTGAGATCAACAATGGTGAAATTAAGTCCACAAGGACTTTTGATTCGAAAGATATGGACTGGCTATAAAAAATAACACGTTATCCAAAAATAAATTGCAAGACAAAATTATGTCCCAAAACTAACTTGATTAATAGATTTTTGCATCTTGTGTAACAGTGTCCCATTCTGGAGATGGGAAGTCATAAGCACCAGCTTTAATTTGGGCATAAAGTCTATGTTGATCTTCGTCCCAAAATGGAGGATATCCGACTAATAGAATATACAAAATAACGCCACAGGCCCAAATATCACAGCTTTTCCAATAAGATTCTTTTCGAAGAACTTCAGGAGATAAATATTCCAGGTGTACCAGCCAAACCTTATTATTTTTAATTTAGCGATTAATATCTTTTTCAACATTTTTTTAAATAATACATGATTTCAGTTTTCGGGAGGCCGCTTTTATGTAAAATATATTTTAATAGCACGGTGGATCGCAGTCAAAATAAACAAAAAATCTCAGAAAAACTTGCAGTCAAAATTCTAGAAACTGTAGTAACCCTATTTTTCTTTGCATCAAGCCTTGTTTTTTCCGAACAAAAAGTTTTGCCATGCCCTAAGTGTACACAATAATTGTTGTGCACACAAAATTATAATCCTATCTTGAAAGGATTATAATTAGGCGCAGGGTACCAGTGTACACGGTAAAACGATGCAAAACTGTTTGTTCGGAAAAGCTAGGGTTAGGGTTCTGCAGGAAACAAACTAACCATATTGATTAACAATAACCATAAATTTTCCGAGAAAAGGTTTGCCATGCCATGAAACAATCTTTTGTGTAGACAAACTGATGAAAAAGTTAGAATAGATTAACTCGTAGACTTTAGAAATAATTTGTACCCAGACTCGATTTCCGCAAGAAGTGACCTTCTAATAAATCGAGCAATATATAAGCAAAGTTTCATTATTAACTCGTAGACTCGATTCTAGCCGACTAGTTGCCATTCACCATTAAATCGCATTTTACGATGCTTAAACATTAATGACAAAGATCAGTTATAAAGGTACCGATAAACTTTGAAACAAAATGACGTTTGTGCGTTTTTTTTTTGAAAATTTTACTGTATTACAGTACTTTATTTTTGCAAAAATTTTTTAAATCACAAAATTAAACCTTTCATCGTGATAAGAAAAAAAATTCTAAGACTTTTTTTCCCATTACACTATAGCCCCAAAATGATCACGTGACCGTATATTTAAGGATAAGGTTGGTAAAAGTAGTACTGTTTTTTTCCAAAAATTGCTTAAATCAATTTTTGAAGAAGTGAAGTGGTTCCTTAGAAGTTTTTAGACTTTTTTACATTACACTCAAGTCCGAAAACGATCACGTGACCTTCAAATTAAGAAATGAGGTTTTGGCCCAAGTACCCAATTAGTACTCAAATTACGCCGAAAAGTTTTGAGGACTAATACACACCTAATTTAAGAGTTTTGAACATAATAATATTTTCCAAACACGTCACGTGATCTTATTTTTCAAGAAATAAGGATTTATTTATGACATATTTTAAACTTTATTTTTGGATTATTTCGTCACGTGTTTTATTCAGACTTTCCTGCTAATGAGAAAAAAGTCTTAAAAACGTTTGAGTTGACCCTGGATTTTTTTGACGTAATTTGAGTACTTTTTCAAATTACTGTATATCGATACTAAACATTTTTTTTTTCAAAAGTACTCAAATCATGCGGAAGACCCCTTAAAAGAATCGTAACGAATTACTAAGAATTTCTAAGTATGGCCTCCGGTTTAAATAGAGCATTTCTCAAAGTCAAAACTTTGAAAAAATCAGAATATGAGACGCCTACGTGATCACGTAGGCGCGATCGCATGAAGGATTCCATATTCATAACACATAATATTTCACAAAAAAATTAAGAGAGATTTTACTAGATAATTTTGTATAAAACATATAATTATGTTTAGACAAACCGATAGAAAATGATTTGAAGTTTTATATGAGGTAATTGCAAATATAAATTAAGGTTTAATTTTATCTCATTATTGCAGTTTTATAGTCGAGTCATAGTAAATTTCGCAACTTTTTGTTTTCGTATCCTTATTAAATGCCTTTAAATTCGTTTAAAATTTTATTTTGTTATTTCATTGTATAGCAAATTGGCTGAATATTATTTAAGCATTGAAAAATGTATGTTGATAATGAAACTTTGCTTATATGGCTCGATTTATAGAATGGTCACTAGTTGCCGGAAATCGAGTCTGGGTACAGATTCATGTCTAAAGTCTACGAGTTAACAGTAGTTCAAAATATAAATAAACGTTTAAATTCGTATGATTATTGCACTGTTGCCCGTCACTGGGGTACATTTTCGCGAATTTTTTTTTTCTCATCCCATTAAATGCCTTTTTGTTCATCGGAATTTTTTATTTTTATTTTAATTTTATTGCAAATTGGCTGAATATTATTTTAAGCTATTGAAAAATGTATGTTGATAATGAAACTTTGCTCATATGGCCGATTTAAAAGTGTGGCAAATAGTTGGCTAGAATCGAGTCTGGGTACAGATTCATGTCTAAAGTCTACGAGTTAACATAAATTTTTATTATTTTTAAATACAAAACAGCCAATTTGCTATACAATTAAAATATTTTTTTTTCGATGAATAAAAAGGCATTTAATGGGGATAAGAAAAAATACATTTGCGAAAATGACCTCCAGTGAGTCACTGGCAGTGACACACAAAAGTGCAATAATAATATGAATTTAAACGTTTATTTATATTTTAAACTACTGCATAGTAAACTTCAAATGATTTTCTATAACTCTATACAAAAATAATTATATGTTTTTACAAAATTCTCTAGTAAAATGACTCTTAAATTGGTGTGAGATAATTCATTTCCGGTCAAAGTTCAATGCCAATTTCAAGTACCCTCAACAGAATCGGAGAGGTCGACTTTTTAATGAAAATATTAGCAACTATGAGTCAATTACTAACGTAAAAGTATGTACTGAACGGTCACTAGAGAGCAAAAAATGGTCAAATTTTTGTGATTTTACAGGGGGATTGTTGCTCTCTTGACACTCTTGAAATTAACGGTAATTTGATATACGGTACACAATATACGGTATTTTGAAAAATACTCAAATTACATAAAAAAACTTTGGGAATGAACTTCAAACGTTTTTAAGACTGTTTTCTCGTTAGACCAAAGTCCGAATAAAATCACGTGACGAAATAATTCAAAAATAAGGTTAGGAATATGTTATAAATTAATCCTTATTTCTTGAAAATAAGATCACGTGACGTTTTTGGAAAATGTCGTTATGTTCAAAATTCTAAAATTATGTGTTTATTAGTCCTCAAAAATTTTCGGCGTAATTTGAGTACTATTTGTGTACTTAAACCAAAACCTTATTTCTTAATTTTAAGGTCACGTGTTCGTTTTTGGACTTTGGTGCAATAAAAAAAATCTTAAAAACTTTTAAAAAACCTCTTCACTTGTTTCAAAAAGTGTTTTAAGCAATTTTTGAAATAAAAAAGTACTATTTTGGCCAACCTTATTTCTTGAATATACGGTCACGTGATCATTTTTGGGCTATGGTGTAATAGAAAAAAAGTCTTAGAAAGGTTTTATTTGGTGATTCCAAAAATTTTTGCAAAAAATAAGTACTGTCATACAGTAAAAATTTTCANATCGATAACTTTATAACTGATCTTGTCATTAATGTTTAAGCGTCGTAAAATGCGATTAAATGGTGAATGGTCACTACTTGGCGGAAATCGAGCCTACGAGTTAATTAAACATGTTACAGCCCTTGGCAAGGCCCGCCGAGAGGCACAACTATTCGAAATATTTTTCAAGGATTAAATATTTGTTAAAATAACGCGTAACAACCCCTGGTAGGGCCTGCCATAAGGTCGAAAATATAGAAAATTTGATGACTGCGAGATTTAACTTTTACTCGCAGTCACAAAACTACAAAATAGAACAACAATTTTGTTTTGACTGCGAGTTTTCTCAAGAAGTTTGACTGCGAGTTTTTTCGATAAATACAAATCAGGTGTTGGTTGCCTGTGTGGGCGCCACTGATCGGCCCGTTTGTCTACACGCATAGTCTATGCGGCATAGTCGATACGCGCCCCCGCCCCTGCATAAAAAGAGAATAGGCAACTCATGCTCGGCTGTCCATGTAGCTTGACTCGCAGTCAAAAATTTTTGTTGTTGACTGCGAGTTGCCTCCTTACCACTTTTATGCTTTTTATGCGCAATTAACTAAGGATTTAAAAGTGAATTTCGATTTGTTTAGCTGAACACTTCTTCATTTGAAAAATGTATTTAAAATCAGATTTTACAAACACTGGGTAAAAAAGCAGAATTCTTCGTTTGCCCAACTCAATAGGCCTCCTACTAAAATGACCTATAAAAAGGCTGTAATGAAATAGCACAAAAAATTCTGCGTGTTTGTGAAATCTGATTTCAAATAAATTTTTTAAATGAAGTAGTGTTCAGCTAAACAAATCGAAATTAACTTTTCAATTCTTAGTTAATTGCGCATGAAAATCTGCAGTCCCAATCGTTTTTTTGCCTTTTTTCAAATTTTATTAACTTTTATTTCGAAATTAATTAAATCGGGAAAAAAATTAAAAGAAAAGTATGCTTGGTTTTCAATGAGATATTGATAAGGGAGTGTTTAATAAATTGAATATAACGAGTAACTCATTACGAGTTGATTCTTTCAAAAATAAAAATATTCGATTATTAATTATTATTGTTTGAAATCTTACCAAACCATGCCTGTTGGTCACCATGAACTTCTATTGCTAGACCGAAATCAGCCAACTTTACTGCTGCATTTTTACTTTTCGATGCCAGAAGTAAATTTTCGGGCTAAATTTTGTTTTAAATCTTGTTATATGAAAATTATTAACAAACATGCAAAATATGATTCCGTAAAAAATCTAATTTTTTAACTATAAGATGAAAAAATATTTCTTTCCGCTAGAGAGTTATTTTTTGTTAGATTTTTGGGTGCAATCATAGCATTATAATATCTTTGAAAATTAAATCCTGAGGGATTATTTTGCTAGAGCATAAAATCTTAGATACATTATATCAAAGAACTTCTCGACCATGTATTACCGCTAAAGCTAAATGCTTCTTTAATTACTATCCAAAAGATGGAATTTTGTGAGTCTCGTATTAACGAAACCTAACAAAATACTGAAAACCACGCTTTTCTCACGTGATCACCTTCTTGGACTTTTTTTTAAGACAATCATCTAGCTAGGGTCATATCCCTTTACGAGGAAGATAGATATTTTCTAGTTTGGTCTAGTACATTGGTACTACTTAAAGTACATAATGTACTAGACCAAACTAGAAAATATCTATATTCCTCGTAAAGGGATATATGGTCAGAGTTCTTATATAAAATATATATAAAATATAATGAAAAAATTAAACAGTTAAAAATAAATTATTTTTTAATTTTTAACATTTTACGCAAATGATTTATTTTAAAAAATGTCGTTTTTCTATACAAAAAAATTATTCATGGTAGGTTAATTTGTTTAACAACTGTGAGTACACGTAAATTTAACTCGTAGAAGGTATAATTCTCGACACCAGATAATTTAATTTTTCATGTTACTGATATCGACCATAAACCGCAAATTCTTCCAATTCAACCGTGTTGTGGTCTTTAACAGGTCGTCCATTTAAAGACAAAATCAAACTAACGGTTAGTAACCGTCGGTTACTTATATTCTACATAATTAGCAAAGTTTTATGTTTGATGGCGGATATATAAGGTTCAAATTAATTCGGTCATTAGCTAAAAAATGACATTTTTATAATTGATCTTTTACGAGTTAAAATGACTTTGCTTATTTGATACATACTTTCAAATCCCGATGTACCACATTATGTACCACGTGACAGTGAAGGACTGCGTCGAGAATTTGTTGAATACACTGACTGTAAAAATCAAATTTAATTTGTTAAAATTACACTTTTATTTAAAATTATACAGTATGTGTTTTTTTAAAATTGTTATTTAGGTAACTACGGCCAATAAAAAATGGTAAATAAGTGGATTATATTTTCAAACCCTTAACATCGGCTATGGCTTGGCTTTCAAAATAAAATCCACCTAGTTACCATATGTTATTGGCCGTAATAACCTAAATGACAATTTTCATTTCGCAAGGAAAAAAACACATACAGTATGTAATTGTTTGATTGGCTCATTTTCAAAAACTTAATTCTCATAAGCCGAATCGGCTTAGCCGATATTTCAAAATGTAATTCTAATTTGCTCAATTTTTAAAACTTAATTCTGATTGGCTCATTTTTTTATAATTTAGTTTGTAATAGCTCATATTTCGCAGCTTAATTCTAATTGGCTTTTTTTAAACTAAATTCTGATTGATACAAAATAAAAATTTAGCTTCACGATAACTCAAAACTAATTACCACATCAATGTAAAGATAACATCAATATAACGTATATGCGAGTTGAGGACATTTAATTTAAATTTATTACAAATTGTGTGTTGGGAAATAGTCAATTTTATTCGACTTAAAGTTGTTTAATAAATCATTTAAAATGTACTGATAAATTTGCATACTTTTTACGCACTCAAAAAATGAAACTATTTTCGTTTTTATATCAAGAGCTTTTTCCAAGACTAATGCTTTTTAAATCCTTAAATTAACGAATAATACTTTTGCTTCAGCGCGGTCATGTGATATGCTAGAAACTTGGTTGATAGCGCATATTAAAAACTCCCTATATCGAAGATTATCCTTGTGTAAGCTTTCTCACTCCGCGTCATAACTTTGATGATAGAAAAGATAGTGACCAATCAAATCACACAATTGTCAACTTATTTTAAGAATCGTGTGATTTGATCGATAACTATTTTTTTTAACGGTATTACTTAATTAGCGGTACTTTAACGGCAAAATTTGATCGGCGTGCTTTATTTGTCAAAACGTGAGATTTCGCAAAAAGAGAGATACTCACTTGGAAAATAATAAGATGAGTTCTAAGAATAGCGGAGAAAAATTGTCCATAGGAATAAGTAGCCAGAAGACTTTCCTAAAAACTGACCTCCTCGAGTTTTTCGTAAATTTGGTCAGTTTTTAGAAATCGTCGTTTTAGATAAATTTTGGAGAAATTTACCAAAAAAGTAAGATAAAATAACTTTTGAACGGTTGGTGATAAAAAGTTTAAATTAATATTTTTGAATTTTAATCGGCAAACCTTATTGAGGATTATAATAAGAAGTCTGTAGCATATTATTTTCGATTGTTTTTTACAGGTTAAAAATATTTTTTTGCCTCCAATGATTTTTGGAGCCTCCAAGGGATAAGGTCTCTATCGAGACGATTTTAGAGATATTATTTTTGAAACTTTTGTAAATTGTATCACTTAATTAATCATTGGGTGACCCAATTTGAGTCAGGAAGTTGTTATTTGACAAGTCGTTATATTCAGATTTGAAAAAGTTAAGACTTGAAAAAGTTTAGATGTGAATAAGTTTTTTCTACTTGAAATACAGCGATGAAATACAATGCCGAATATGCTGATTACTTTTCAAAATGTATCTCTCAAATCAATAGTTTATAAATTTCTTCAATTAACCCGTGTGAGCACAGAAAAAAAAGTTCCGCCAATGCACCGACACCTTTATAAAGGTGACTGTTCAGCGCGTATTACAGAAAGCCCAAGGTAGTTAGAGTTTCAATTTTTGCATAAGGAAGTTCAAACGATATATTTTGCATCCGACATTTGATATTCTAGAATTTTGATTTTAGTTCTAGAAATTTACTCATAAGCAAGCTACAGCATATCACGTGATACAAGCTCACAGTGGTGTTCACAAATTATTTTGGTATTGGAATCGATGCACAAGGATCTGACCTATGTCATCGTTTTTTCTGATATTGATTTATATATAATCAATCAAAAATTATTTTTAAATAGGTTTAAATTTTGATGAAAAAATCACAATTTTCATAAAAATGGTTATTTCCCCTATAAAAGCAGATTAGACATTCGATATTATTTCTGGGTCGATATACTAATCAGTGACTCTGTGGACAATATTTAATTGCTCGATTAATTTTTTAATAATTAAAATTTTCTGTGAAATACTTAAAATCGAAAATTTTGAAATATCACTTTTGAAAAAAAATATCTGTTCCTGTAAACCAATTAATCTTGTTTTGAGTGTCAACCATGGACAACACATTCCTAAAAACTGGCTATTTTCAAATTTAATTGACGCAATAGGTCGCATTTAATTTTTTAGAGGAAAAGATTGGAAAAAAATCTCAAAAAATCAACCTTCCGTAAAATTTGAACAAAATTTCCAAAAAAAATAAGTCATTTTTTGAAATCCTTGCAAAATTCTTTATATGTATTCGAAGGAGACAAGTCTACGATGGTTTTTTTGCATTTTTAGATGATTTTAAATATGCAGTCACTTTATAAAGGTGTTGTGCTCACACGGGTTAAAAAACTTTGAGGTCAAAAAATTAAAATAATTCGAAATTTGGGTGTTCATATACGGTTTGATTTTTATGCTTTTTGGCAAGCCCTGCCAGTAAAAACGGTTCTGTCATAATCTGATGCAATAAATTAGTTACAAGACTTGTAATACAAGTACATATGAGTATTTTTAAGCATCATAAATATCCAGTACTATATCATCTAGTGCGGTTTTCAAGCTCAAAGTTCCAACGATCTAAGAAATTGAATGCAGTCAAAGGATTTGGCTGCGCTTTATTACACGTATTCATTTTTTTGTTGTTCTTCATTCTGCGTCCTCAACTAAGTTTCTAGCATAAATATTACATACAAAAAATAAAAACAAAACATTCATAGCAAGGCTAAAAAAAGTCTGTGGAAAATTCTCGACAAGATAGGCTAGCTTCATTTTAATTTTTCGATGGCAAAAAAAGTTATTGCATTCCGTCGCTTTTCTTTCCGTATATGAAAAGTTGGGCCAAATCTAGCGAAAAATTAAGGTGGCGAACAAAAAATTAAATGCGAAAATTCAATTTAACTCCAAAATTTATAACGAAATTTAAGAATTTTCTGCCATAATTTCCTTATTTTTGTTCAATTTAGCATTGAATTTGCTGAATTGAAAAAAAATTAGGAAATTATGTGCAAATGTCCCAATAGACATTGCAAATATTCACATTTATTACCGCAATATTCGGACATTTCCCCTCATAATTTTTGACTTTTGTGATACAATTTCAATTGATTTGACAATGTCGCGATTTTATGCACTGTATCTTAAATCCGGGAAGAGGGGCCTTTTTTAGTAAATCATGCGAAAATTTCGGCTTGATTTACTAAAAAAGGCCTCTCTTCCCGGATTTAAGGTATAGCGGCTATACTAGTTTTAATTTCAAAAATTTGTTGAAATTAATTTTTAATGTCAGAATTTTTTATGTCAGAATTTTTAAGTAATTAATTTATAATTTCATATTTTATTGAAAATTTTTGATGCAGAAACTTAAATTCGTGGAATTGTGCTTTAACGATGCAACAAATTTATTAAAATTGTGTTCAAGATGCGGGCTGGCGGCCATGGCGCCCGATCTTTCGCAAAATATTATGAAATTATACACCCAATGTCAAAATTCACATTTATTTGCACAATGTCGATTCGGACATTTCCCCTCATAATATTGCTTTTAAACATAGAAATAAACTTGAAGACGGTTAATATTTTTCCGTCTTTCGGACAATGGTATCATTATTTTTTTTGATAATCATTTGGTCATTCAGTTTTCTATATATCTGGTGCATCCAAAATATCAGAAATTTCAAATAAACAAAATAATACCAAAAAACTAAATTTTCGTATAATTTTATTTTAACTCTTGCGCGCACTGTTTATAAATATTAAAACAAACGCGGACAGTTAAATAATTCTACTGAAATTTTATATTTCAAGATGCGAAATGGCTACCAATATGAAAGTACCAAAATTAGGGTTAGAAATTAAAAATCACAAATAATAAAGCACAAAAAAACTCAATATTGAGCCACACAACTCTACCTTTAAATCTCTGTGAATAACACTAGTTTGGTGGATGTGGTCGAGACAATCGAGAACTTGGGCAATGCAGCGACTAATATCGCAAAATAATGTAACTATATTATACGTATAATTAAAAAATATCCTTATTCAGGATTTTTTTTTCGAAAATTTTTATCACAAGACTGATTTTTGAAAATTTTATTACATGGTGTAAGGTTTTTACCTTCTTTTTTCCAAACTGGTCACACTTGATTTTCGCCGTTTTGATTGGTTGTCAGAAGAGTTTTCTCAGATTCAACCAATCAAAACGGCGGAAATCAAGTGTAACCAGTTTGGAAATAAGAAGGGAAAAACCTTACACCCTGTATGTCGAAAATATTGAGTCAAGATCAAACTTAAAATTAAACTGATGCATGAAATGTTTAGTTTGCTTACCTTGCGTCTGCTTCGGAATAAAATTCTCGGGCTACAATATCTTCGAATAGTTCTCCGCCAGTAACCCTGAAATCAAGTTAAAATTTGTTGATTTAGAAAATAGAAAAAAAAGTTTGAAATATAATTTTTTTTGAAATCTATGTTTCATTTTTGTACTGTATTTTCAACTTTCGTCTTGTTTATTGGAGCTCGAAAGTACTTGTTACATAAATTGTATTAATACCTAAAGGTTCACTGAGTGAACTTCACTCATTGGCTAACTTGATTACAAAAAAATTTACACTAAAATCAATATTAAAATTAATATTTTTGGAGTTTCAACTAACAAGAATGTGGAGGTTCTAGAAAATTTCATAATTCATGTTTTCCTTCATGCTTTTACCACAGGAGGCGCTAGAGTGAAAGTGCCGTACAAAAAATTTTTTGTCTACGGTAGCTGATTTTATTATCTGTTTTAGTAAATCATAAAAAAATAATCTATGCAAAAAAAATTGAAATTATTTTTGAAATTCAAGGGGGTAGGTGTCGGTTTTTTTTAGCCCTTTATAGAATTAATTTATGATAAATTAGTATCGGTTATGACTAAAGTTAACCCAAGGAATCTCATGGTGGCAATTATTTTTTTCTGAACAATCTAAAACAAAATCTAGAATTTTCAAAATTCGAATATTTTTTAGCTTTAACCCGCGTGAAACCGGTATGTTACCATGATATGAACATTTTTTATTGGTGAATATGACCCGCCTAAAACAATGCATGACATTAAAATTATCAAAAATGTCTTAATCGAATTCTAGAAATTTCAATTATTTTTAAGCAAAAATGTTAAACCTAATTATCGAATTTGACGCTGATTAGTTCAAAATTTCGATTGGCTGTAAGCAGATTTTTTGATCAGTGAGCTCTTGTTCCAATCAGACGATTTTTGGATTTTTTTCGAACTTTTCATTTCCGGTGTACTCCAAGTCAATTTTCTAGAATTCTAGAATATTAATCAGAAATTCCTTCAAATCATATTGACCGCATTATATTAATCAACATTAGTCGAAAAAACGGCTTTATTCTAAACATTCGTCTAAAAGAAGATTCGGAGTTTTGAAGTCGAAAAACTGAAAAAATCGGCGTTTAAGTTAGATTCTAGAAGAAAAAATGTCAAATGTCAAAATCCTTCCGACCACATTTTTTCTCATTTATCCGCTACTTTGTGTAAATTTTGAGACGCTTTGTATGTGGGTCAAAAAGAAGATAGATTTTTAAAAAACCGTTTAGTGTTCTAGAATAGACTCACCACGTGGTGGTGTGATGTAACAATGTTGAGATGTGTAATCGTTAGACGAAGGATAGATCTACAAACGAGTATCCTCAGATTTTTCACAGCTACCCTAGAATTGTTCTGAGGCGTGATTGAAAGGTACCAAAAAGCGACACCTACCCCCTTAATTCGAAATTTCCAAGCTAAATGAAAGAAAAATTCAAGAATGGTTTTGCGTTTTTAAACCCTTTCCAGGTCAAATTTTGATTTTTTTGCATAGCCTATGCAGCATAGCCTATGCTGCATAGGTCATTTTTATTCTAATCGGGATTGAACTTTTCACATAGGTCGAGACCGGGACGGGATCGGGATTGAAGTTGAAAATTTGGTCGGAACCGGGTCGGGATTTGATCGGGATCCCGAGTGTTTTAACCATTTTCCGTGGTAGAAAATTATTATGTGAAATATTGAAAATAAATTTTGAAAACCATAAATATTTATAGCAAAGCATTTCTGGCCAATCATAACGTTGCGTAGGTTAGAATATTGTAATTTAAAGAATAATACTTTATTTAACTTTTATTAAATTTCATTAAGGGGGTATCCGACGGGCAAAACGGGATCGTAGAATATTTTCATTCAAAAACAGTATAAAGAATTTCGATTCGGTTCTAAACATATGCTTCACTTCCGGAAAAATTATTTTGAAACCAGACATAAAATACAAATTTGAGATTAGCCAGTTTTTAGGAAAGTATTTTGTGCATGCTTAACAGTTGAAATAAAAATTTATTGGTATTTAGGGGCAGATATTTTTTTTCGTAAGTGAAATTTCTTAATTTTCAACTTCAAGTACCCCATGAAGAAATTTAATTATTATAAAAGTGAATTCAAGCGATCAGAAATTGTCCACAGTTGTACTTCATTACCATATGTACTTAAAAATAATAGTGTAATAATCTGCTTTTATAGGGAAAAATAAACATTTTTCATCAAAAATCATGATTTTTTCATCAAAATTTTGGAGATTGAAAAAAATTATAACACTCGGGATCGGGATCGAAAACTCATCCCGTTTTAGAACACTGTTCGGAAGGCCCAGTGAAATTGACCTTGAGAATCATATTCCGCATCAAAAACGACGAAAATGCATAAATATGTATAATTTATGTACTGTAAAAACATTGTGAACCACCGTTAAGGAAATACGGCGGTCTTTTGAGCATACAGATTACTTACAGATCAAACACAAGATAATGATTATTGTCGTCTGAAAGCGAATCATGAAGTCGAACAATATTTGAATGATTTAATAATCGGCAAATTCTCGCTTCTCTTTCTAGTTTCTGATGATCTCTGGCTGATAACTTTCTCGTATTTATAATTTTTGCAGCGAATTCCTCTCCAGTTGCCTTCTAAAATAAAATTTAAGATTTCGCTACGGCTCTAAATGTGCGCCTGATAGTCCTGCGGCGGCGATGATTGCCGCGTCATGGCATACGCGTCATATTACACGCTTGCGGACGCGTTTAAATTTTTAAGACTTATTTGTTGACTAATAATTGTCAAAACTATGAGAATGTGTAAATTATGTACACAAAGGGCGTAAGAGAGCAAAATTAGCCTCACCCGCTTGCACTCATGTTGACATAATTGACCCATGGTTGCTTATACGGTATAACTTATACCGCCATTAAAAATTTGAATACGCGACATCTTATAATTTAATTTTTAAAGTGATGTGGTAACTTTGAAATTAACCTCCAACTTATTTTGAAGATAAGCCACTGTCGTGCAAGAAATGCCCGGCAAAACTTTTTTGCCTATGGTAGCTGGTTTTTTTATATGCTCTAGGTAATCACGAATAAAACTGATCTATGCAAAAAATGTTTCCAAAATTTTACCAGAAAAGTATTTACGCAAAACCGTTTTTGAAATTGCCTATCATTTGGCTTGACATTATTCAAAAATTTATATCAAAAATCTTAAGCAAAATTATAGGCAATTTCAAAAACGGTTTTGCGTTTTTGAACATTTTCCTGGTGAAATTTTGGAAAAAAATTTCGCATAGGTCATTTTTGTCCATGATTCCCGAGAACAAATCAAAAAAAAAGTTACCTTAGGCAAAAAAAGTTTTGCCGGCCTACCTTACTGTAGTTTTCATGAAAAATTGAGTCGATCCGAGTCGGATCATCCGACGTTTATTTTAGGAGCTGATTGTTTTTTTAAGATTTGCTAGCTCGATTTATTGGAGAATACAAAATCCTCAAAAAAAAAGTTGAGGAGATATACCTTAAAGGTATTACCTTTTCAATTAAACAATATCCTCAATAAAATATTAAGTTTTATGAGTTTGTTATCGGCGAAGTTATCAACTTTTATCAATATGTGTTACACATTGTGTGAAGCCCTGGTCAGTATGAAATAATAAATGTTTGTTGCTAAATCCCTTGAGGTTAACCACAAAAAACTCGATTCAAGGTAATTTGAAAATTTAATAATTCAGTTACTAATAAAAGTGATGAAGTTGAATATTTCATTGTGGCAGAAAAAAGTTCGGCTATAATACATCATATCCTCAATGAGGATTCCTCATCATTATCATATCCTTCGTTTGACCAATGTCACACCTGATATTGATCTATATGAAATCGATATTATCGATAAATTCGATTTTTGTTCAAAATTTTTTTCAACCAAATTTTATTTTCGAAAAGTTGGTTGGTACATTTTTGAAGATTATCTTGAAAAAATAACAAAAAATCATCCCTCCGAATTTCAAATCAAGAAAAAACATTAAATGAAATTCATCCGCGGCAGAGTTGAGATTTTAAAACCTAAAATAATAATAAATCCTAACCTAAAAAATGACAAGCTTAAAATTTCAAAAAGCATAAAACTCAGAATCTGTGGCCACCTCAGTGAGGTGACCTCACCCTTCAACTCCTTTCAAAGCCCACAAAAAGGCCTCCAGTGCGTTCGGGGGTATCAATACCCCAATGAGAGGGCTAATAGAAAATTGATCTTCATGCCATAAAAATCAAAATCAACGTGGTTTATGCACATTAAATGGTCTTGATCAATGAATTCAAGAGCTCAAACGCCTAAAATCTCAACTGATCTCTACTGACCTCGAACTGCCTATAAAATCAATTAGCAAGATTAATTTATTTTGTCAAATAATAAAAACTGGTTCATCCAAATTTTAGAATCACTTTGACATGTTTTAATTGAAACATATATGGAAAGATTTTTAATTAGATTTTTTTAATAAAGTAATCTAAATAAACTCACCTTGACACATCGTCGAACAATTGAAAAGGCACCTTTCCCAATCTCTTCTTTCAGTTCATATTCATCATTAAAGTGACCAGAAGAAGACTGATTTGACATGTTTGAACCTGAAATAAAATTTAAAAATATTATAGTATTGTATTTCGGCGAATGGGTTTCGGTAATTTTTCAAAAATGTAGTTATTTTGTGTTAAAATCACAGATAAAACAGTAATTTTTTGTCTTAACTCTCGTTATATTGTCTCTTTGAGGTCTGTTTTAAATAAAGTTTTTCATCAAAAAATTCCAGAACAGATTATTTTATATTTTTAATACTCGCATCTTACTTTTGTAATTGTTTTCAAATCAAAGCTCCATAAATTATGGGCCATAAATACTATGTTGTCTTATTTTTGTCTATGGATTATACTGACATGTATTCTGAAGCGTTTTGAGATTATTTTGCAAAAATTAGTACTATTATTCCCAAAAAAACGAACAAACACAAATTGTCGAAAGATTTGATCTTTTACTTGATCGGCAGTTTGGTCATTAAGGGGGGGGGGTCGTCGCAACTTACGTTCGAAAAAGTTTTTATCCGAAATTTTTGAAGTGGCAAAAAGTTTCCCATCAAGCGAAAAACTAATGAAAACTGCATACCCTTAACCCATGTACTCAGATCTCCAAAAAGTGAAAAATAAAATTTTCAAAAAATCATATGATCAATGATCATTGATTTTCATCTCAGGACACGTTAACGCAAATATAAATAAATCATTTTAAGCTCTAACAATTGTGTATCATCATTTGAAGAAAAACTTGGAGGATATGTTTTACATATTAATATTAAAAAATTTGCCTTACTATTGGCTACCAAAGGATTCTACCGCAACAATCTGCTGCATCTATGAAACCGGCGGGAGTGACTGATTAGCGCCAAGTAAGGCAAATAGCGTCGCATGACTTTTTGATTGGATGGTTAAAATCTTCTAATTTTTAACACATAAAATTATTGAAAATTTCATACTGGTGAAAGCCTTTAAAATTCAATTTTGGGCAAATTTTCATGTGAAAACTTCAGTCAATTTTTGAGATTGAAAAGGGTGCCTCGACAAAGTGCTATATTTCAAAAGTAAGAGAGGCAAAGAGAATACCTAAGCACAAAAGAAAGAAAATAGTGAAAAACCCAAGTTGATGCCAATAACACGTTAATTGGATGATACAGCAAGAAAATACGTTTTTTTTAAATTCGAAGTGGTAATATATTACCAAAATGAGTATGTGGGTTAAGGGGGTCGGTGCATTTTGGCAGATTTGCACTTTTTAATTTGTTTTTCGCTTGATGGGAAACTTTTAGTCACTTCAAAAATTGTGGAAAAAAACTTTTTAAACCGTAACTTGAAACTTCTGAGCTCACTTTGTATAATCTGATTTTTGTCAGATCGATTATTTTTACTTTATAAATCGTCTTTTGAAATAACACTCAAAAACGCGCGTTTGCTATCGAAGGTGTCTAAATTACAGTAAAATTAATTTCCTTTTTTTATCAATTAGAAACTTTAAAAAATGGTCTCGACCATTGTTGAAAATTTATTTAATTTTGATTTATACGATTTTTACGTCAAAATAGAAAATTAAAATTTTTGAAAAAAGTCGAAAAAACCGAAATTTTAGCACATCCAAAGAAATTTTTGTTTTCATGAGTTAAATGAAATAAATTTTAAACGGTGGATGGGTCGGTTCACCGATTTGGCAAGTTTTGGTATAATAAATTTTTTTATTTCTGGATAAAAAAGAGCTTCAATGGACTTCTGCCAAACCGTAGTTTCACTTCAAAAGATACGATTCAGAGTATAAACAAGAGCAAAGAAACAAAACGAAGATATATTTGAATATAGTGAAAGTAGCTCAATATTTTTAGCTAAGCATTCCAGAAAAAATTAAGTTGAAAAATTTTGAACAAGAAATGTGGAAAATTTTCAATATATTTACAAATAGTTTCGACCGAAAATCCCAAAAAAATGTCATATAATTTTTCAAATAGCATATAAAAAATATTTGGTCACCTAAGCGAAAAGTTAAACTAGCCATTTTGAAGAGTTTTTTTCGCTGATTTAAAACAAATACTGTAAAAAAAATTTGAAGAAAAAATAAGCTATTTTTTCATAATGTTCGGAAGTGTTTTCAAAAATTTCTCATAATTTCTCGAATTCTAAAAGTTTAATTCGAACTTAAAATTTTCTTAAAAAGCAGTAATTCGAAAAAGTTGCCTGGAGTATGAAACATTACTTTGGTGGTATATTGAGAAGAATATATAAACCCAGTAAAGAGTTTTTCATCAAGAGCCCATATCCGTATCTGTGAAAATGCACCGACCCCCTTAAGACTAACTCCACAAATTCGTATTTTTGTCAGCATTACGAACGTTACAAGTGTTCCTTAAACTACTCCTGCATATTTGCCCTATTAGTGTGGTAGATAGTGATGAATTCAAGTTTGAAGAAAAAAAATAATGAAAAAATTTAAAAGATTTTATCAAAGATGCTTATTTCTTATAATATATTGCGGTAGTTAATTATTCCTATTTTGCCCACAGTTTTCGCGACCTGTTAGAGATTCATAAATATTTTTGAGGAGTCTCTGTCCAGTGCCTCTAAAAAACCTGGCAAATGGAAAGCTTCGGCAAAAATAAGTAGATCAGCAGTTTAATATCTTTTTACCAACCAAACTTCATCTCAAAAACGTTTACTATCTCTATAGCGCGTGTTCGAATCCCCACTTTAATTGTTGTCTGACAGATTGTCTTGGTATGATTATAGGCAAGGGTGCTTGATATTGGGACCGCTAAATTTGATCGATGTGTAACTCAAGCAATCACTAAGACAATCACTTAGACAACATCAGTGGGATCCGAACACGCGATAGTAAACGTTTTTGAGGTGGAGTTCCGTTGGGAAAAGGATATTACAGTGGAAGACGCTAGTTAAAGCACACATATAGATTTTTCCGAAAATGTATGCTTTTACTGGTCAGGGGTGCTCAAATGTATGCTTTAACTAGTCAGAAGTTCTCAAATGTGTGCTTTAACTAGTCACCCACTGTATATTCTCAAAATATATATGTGAGAAATGTCAAAACAACAAAAATCGCATTATTGCGTGCATTGAGTTAAAAATGAACGTTTCTCTTCATTAAACCTCCTCAGTGAGGAGTCCTCACATACTTTGGGATGTTTTCAAGCTTCGCCGATGTAAATTGTTTTTGCAAACACCTTTTGAAAATATTGTCGTAAAACCTCTTCGGATTTTCTCAACGAAATCAGTCAGATAATGCGTTTTTCATTAAATATCAAATAAACAAAGAAAAATCAATCCTTAACTTAAATTAAGGGAGTACTGGTCGCATTTTAACTCGTAGACTCGATTTCCGGCAAGTAGCTGACCATTTTTTTTTTTCACCCATTTTTTTAAATTTTTTTTTTTTTTCGCATTTTTACCCGGGGGGGGGACCGCTTAAAAAAAACCCCCCATTTTTAATGACAAGACAGTTATAAAGTTATCGTAACTTTTAGACAAAATGACGTTTGTGCGTTTTTTATTGAAAATTTTTACTGTATACAGTACTTAATTTTTGCAAAAAATTTTTAAATCACCAACCAAACGTTTCATCCTGATCAAAAAAAATTCTAATGACTTTTTTTTCCATACACCAATGCCTAAAATGATCACGTGACCGTATATCAAGAAATAAGGTTGGCCAAATAGTACTGTTTTTTTTCAAAAATTGCTTAAAACACTTTTTGAAAAAAGTGAAGGTGGTCCTTAAAAATTTTAAAGACTTTTTTACATTACACTCAAGTCCGAAAACGATCACCGTGACCTTTCAAATAAGAAATCGAGGTGTTGGCCCCAAGTACCCAAATAGTATCTCCAATTACGCCGAAAAGTTTTCAGGACAATAACACACCTAATTTAAAGTTTTGAACATAATAATATTTTCCAAACACGTTCACGTGATCTTATTTTTCAAGAATAAGGATTTATTTATGAACATATTTTTAAAACTTTATTTTGATTATTTCGTCACGTGATTTTTATTCAGACTTTCGTGTATGAGAAAAAAAGTCTTAAAAACGTTTGAAGTGACCCTGGCGAATTTTTTACGTAATGAGTACTTTTTCAAATTACTGTATATTGTACCATAAATTGTTTTTCCAAAAAGTACTCAATCATGCGAAAGACCCCTTAAAAGAATCGTAACTGAATTTCTAAGATCTTAATGCATTAACAGTATGGGGCTCTCCAGTTTAATATAGAGCATCTCCAGAAGTCATAGCTTTCGAAATGCTGATAAACATAAGAAATGCGTAGGCGAGAGAGAAGTGAGAAAAATGAATATTACCATTTGGGTTTTTTTTTGAAATTTCAAGATTATCTGTTTGTATTATTTGTGAAAAATCTGGCCTCCGGTTAGAAAGCAGCACCTCTAGAAGCCAAAAACTCCGGGAAAAATGAATCACTTGAATCAAAAAAGGTTTGCCGAGCAGGCGTAGGCGTGGACTACCCCCTCTCTGGTTCTCAGAACAATAAATGATATTAAACAATAATTTCAGAGTCAATTTACTAGTAATTTTGAGGAAAAACATATAATAATTTGTTTAAATGGAACTAGAGAAAACCCTTTGAATTAACTTAACAGCTAGGTTCAAAAATAAATAAACGTTTAAATTCGTATATTATTGCACTGTTGCCCGTCACTGGGGTTACATTTTTCGGGAATTTTTTTTTCTCATCCCCATTAAAATGCCTTTTTTCATCGGGAATTTTTTTATTTTTAATTTTATGCAAATGGCTGAATATTATTTTAAGCTATTGAAAATGTATGTTGATTAAATGAAACTTGCTTATATGGCTCGATCTATAGAATGTCACTAGTTTGCCGGAAATCGGTCTGGCGTACAGATTCATGTCTAAAAGTCTACGAGTTAAGGCCAAAAACAGGGTTTTCAGCGTCGCCTCAATGAAGTACTAGAAACCAGCCGAACATACCGTATTTCAGTTTAGGGATAATTGGACATTAATCTTGCTTTCACAAAACAAATCGAAGGCCTCTGATTGGCGACCAATCAGAACGACCTTTTCAAAAGTGGCGCTATTTTCACTGGAAAAGCCTACTCCTCCCTGAGTTTTGAAATAGAGAATATTTATAGCTTTTATTGACCACAGGACCGTGAGCAGAACCCAAGTTCGGTTTTACTCAAAAAAATTTCATCCGGCGCCTTAACTATGAGCAAAAAACTGTTTTTTTGGCCTTATTTTGAGTGCCTCGGGGGAAAATTACTACGCCTCCCTGGATTTACGGACAGACCTAAAACTTCGGTATGTTACGATCCTTAAAAGATACGCGCAAACCTCAAGCTTCGACCATTTGCTTTTTGTATCTCGTCTTTTTGGACAACGCGATTCAAATTCTCAGAAATTTCAAATTTGAAATAAATATGAATGAAATATTTTTCCAAATCGCGATACAAATATTTTTTATGAACAAATGAATTAAAAAGCTTCTTATCAACTTATTTTTGCCTAATTATCAGAAAAAACATTTTTAAGATAATCTAGAAAAATTTCATGTCCGAGTCTCTAAATGCGACCAGTACTCCCTTAATACACCATCAACAAATTAAGAATATATCTATTACGGCACTTGCTAGGGCTTTTGTGCCACTTTTTGAGCCAACATTTTTATTTAATTTGGCTTTTTAAAACGACTTATCCGATTGAGTTCTTAGATAGCTCAAACTGAGCAAAAATATTTAGAGAAAAAATAAATTAACAAAAAAATGGTCCGAATCAGACCATTGTTTCCAATTTTTTAAAATAACTGCTAATTAAAAATTTTCAGTACAACTCAATCGAATGAGTTGGTTTCAAAAGCCGAATTATATCCCCTATCACACATTTGTGAATATCCCGGCCCTGATTAGGAAACGTAGTGTGTTTTTAATTAGTAGGGCCAGGATATTCACAAAAGTGATAGGTATGGACTCCCCGCCGTCAGGTCAATCCTAATATTTGAAAATGCATCTGAGTGCTTGGTTATCCTTTTTTGGACCATGAATCGTTATTCCCGCCTCAGTATTTGATTGGTGCTACTATCTTGCGTTGTTTGTATCATTCAAATATTTAGGATTTGTACTCTGAGGGCGGGTAATCCATATAAACAATTTGGCTTAAAAAGTGGCATAAATGCCCCAGCGTAATAGATATGACTCCAACGACCTCTTACGACTTTTTGTCAATTTTTACCCATTTTCACCATTTGCGCGACGATTTCTGCAATTTCTTAAATATATTTACACGATTATCCTTATACTATTAGTATTACAGACAACTGTTCTGTCTGGTAAAAAAATGAGAAGTTGTTTTTTCCCTTGAGAATACTGTAATAAAACATTTTGAGTTATAATTAGGCTATTAATTATTTAGTTAAATCTTCGATTTATATTTTTTGCTGCTTTGATAAATAATAATCCCATTAGATTATGTTGGGAAATTTGAAATTTCACGTTCCGTTTCGAGAAACAGGGCTCAAAATTACTTTTTTATAAGCCCAATTTTACATTTTTAAGAAATTTAAAAATTATAAATATTTACCGGAGTTTATTCCATTTTCACGTACAAAAATACAGTGAAGAAAAATTTGATTTGAATTTGAGCAAATCTAGAATATTGATGATTTTTGGAAAACAAGAAAATCCTGATACGGTACTGTACTCGAAATGACCAAAAAAATCTCTATAAAATGATTCAATAAAATCGATACCCATTTTTGACTTTTGAAATTATTAAGGAGTTGGTGGCAGTGAATTTTGACATTTTGGAGGCTGGATACGGCTCAACCAATAAAGATGAGACATTTCCGAGAAATACAGATCCAAGATCTAGCCTTCTCGCGATTATATATGCGATTATATGTATCACTTTATAACCATTCCCACAAACCATCTGGTTAACCGCAGTTAAACAAGGATTCTAGAGCTTATATCGGAAAGTTTTGAGATTTTGTGAAAATCTGCAAAATTGTCTGAATTTTAGTCAATGGGAGCTATTTGGGATTTTTGCTACAGGAGCTTGCAATTGGGTCCAATGTACACAAAAGTGGCTTTTTTCGAATTTTTTACTTTTCTAGACAAAAATTAAAGTTTTTCATCAAAATTTTGTTCTGATCTCTAGCTCCGTTTCTGTTTGAAATCAGACCATAATTGCTGATATTGTATCCAGCAAATTGTACGCAAGGAATTTTGCGCACTTTTTTTGTCGATTTAAAGCCTATCAGGCCGAAATTAAAAGAAAAAATTCCCAATGGGAAGTTCCCATTCGATGATCATCACCCCTTGAACTTATTATATTCGAAAAATGACTTTTCTGGCTATTCCACGGAAAAAACCAAGGGTCTCGTGTTTAACCGCGGTTAACCAGATGGTTGGTGAGAGTGGTACCAAAGTATCAAATGGAATCGCGAGATTAAGGATAAATATTTTAAATGTATGTTTTTGAACTGTCTCACCTTCAGTCTAGCCGTACGAAGCCTTGCAAATGTCAAAATTCACCACTTCTCCTTTTTTACTCGGTTGTCCATTCTTCAAGGGATATGTATACAGTGAAACGTCTTTAATTTATTCAAGTTTTTTTTTACTTTTATTACAAGACAAAAATTATTTTAAAATTTTAAAAAGTTAAAAAATAAATATTTTAAAATAGAGAATCTATTTTTCGCATACCGTCGAATTTTTTAGTATAACTAGGACACAGTCGGATTTTAAATTGTCGATTGTAAATTACAATTTGTAATTTTCTAACTAAATATCGACCGTTCCAACTTTTTTTTGTTATGTATTTTCAGTAAAAGTAAATTTATACTGCTAAAATTACCACTTTTCAATTACCACCCTGCGTTAGTTGCAGAAAGTGAGAAATCGATTCTGTTAATTATTAAAATCAAATTCACCAGGTAAATCACTATCCTAACTTGAGACGTTTTTGACAGCTTTTCAAGAGTTGTAAACTTTTCGATAAGTAGAAAAAAGGGAGAATGCGATTTAATTTGGCCAGAAAGAAAATCACTTTCTAATCAACATTTTTTCGCGCAGTTTTCGATAATAAACGCACAGTTTTTGATAATAATCGAGTAACAAAAAAGTTTAAAAACTGACACACTTTTAAATTAATCAAAAATTACAAAGACACAAATCATTTTTAACTGGTACAGTCACTTCAAGCCAACTAGTTGGCAAAATCGGGTTTTTCTTTATTATTTAACTTCAATTCTAGAAAATATATTTTTTAGGCGATAATATTCGAGTTTAACAGAAAATATTGTCATGCAATCTAAACGCAGAATTTAACAGGCTTTATCTGTAGTCAAGTGGTAAGATAAAGTTTCTGCAATATCAAATTATAAAATACAGTAATACTGTAACAGTATGTTACGTTTTAGCTCCAGATCGTATTTTTTTGCTGAAACCTGATTTACATCTTTGGTTGTATATCAGCTTTTAAATCGGTTAAACACCTACGTCTTTTTGAATTCAGACACTTTGATTGGCGCAGGTTAGTCTCAGCCAAAAACTAAGATCGGGAGCAAAAATGTGACATGTTGTTTCATTTTTAAAAATGTCCGACGAAAATGTCCGAAATAAACTTTGCAGAACTTTCGTGTTATGTAGCTCAGGTTACTAACTTTTAGGGCGAAAATTATTTTTTACACATAAGTACTGTTATAAATCAATATATTGTAGATCGAATTTGTCGTTTCTGTGGTTTAGTTTAACTGAATTATTTAGATTCAATAAAATTGTTTCAATTCTTAGAATGATATGGTCACAATTAATTATTTAGTGAAAATAAACTGAATATCTAAAAGATATCCATTCTGTTTCAACATTATATCAAATCAGCGACACAATTGTATATTTTATTGGCTAAGCTTGAAGATATTTTTTAAAAAGAAATTTTAAGATCAAGGATTTTTCTTTATGAAAGTTTTTCAAAAAAGTTTTAAGGTCAAATTTTTATGATTTGAGAGCGCGTTTTTTTCTTCATCGACTTTTCCGTACATAGTGGGTCTAGAATTGATAATACCTACTAGGTAAGGTCACTAGGTTTTTTTTATGTAATACACTTTAAGGGGTATCTGTTCTGAGAGAACCAGACTAGATAGCAACAAACTTTTTTTTGCATCTGAATCTTAACCAAATTTGTTATGATAGAAATTTTTATTTTTTTCAGGTGATTACCGGTTCACCGGTAATTCGCAAAAAATCGTTTTTTTCGGTTATTTTGATGAATTTTGATGACTGATTTCCGGTCACGTGATCAACCTAGGAAGCCAAAAAAAATTTTAACCACATATTTTTTTCCAAGGCTTCACATACAGAAAACCATTTGTCGCTATCTTGTCGAGTTCTCTCAGTCGAAATCACAATTGTACTACCTAAAAAAACGACCTAAGGTATTATACGGTATAATTTATACCTTCATTAGAAATTGGACTTCGAAGATTTTTTAATCGTTATTTTAAATAAATTTGAAATAATTCTTTACAAGATGAGCTAATAACATCAATACCCTTTTTAGTTTTGAAATTACGCCTGATAAGTGCAACTAGTAAAAAAAGACATTCATTGGCATCTTCCAAGGTCAGTTGAAAAATTGTTATATCTACTAGTATAGTTTTAACTTAAGTCATTTTCAAGAAAATCGAAACAAGGAATTTTTAACGCAGAAAAACTTTTTGGTTTGAAAAACGATTTCGCAAATCTTCAGTTTTTGCAAAACGCCAGATTTTTGAAATTGCTTTTCAAAGAAATTTCTTTGTGATTACAAACTTTTTCGTATCTTTATCTTATATCCCTTTATCACCTTTTGGTTAGAATGCGTAGCCATTACTCCTTTTAACGTGTGATTTTAACGTTGTGGCTACGCATTCTAACCAAAAGGTGATAAAGGGATATCATATAATAAGTTATATGAAACTTATCGTTTTAAAACCCGTCAATGGGACTAGACTTCGGCGCGCTTTAGCATGCTGCTTAGGCAGTCAAAATGTTCAGTTTTATTGAGGATATTTTGATAAATGACTAAACAATAAATGTCGAAACGTCAAAAATTTGTGAACTGACCTTATAATAAATTATTGGATGGACTCGAACCCATTCGTTTGAACAATTATTCACCAAAATTGACAAAAAGGTTAAGGTGGTTTTGGCTGCCTTTTTGGTTGTAATTTTGTAAATTGGCAAGCGCTTTGAATTTGTTATACATTTTCTGATACGAGTTCAGGGTGAAATCAAAAAAAGTTCATTGTTTTAAAATTGACTTTGTGTACTAATTTAGTGATTACAAGTGAAAATTCACAAATCAAAGTCAACAACTCTTTGGAAAAAAATTTTATTTGCAACACGAAAAAGTTTACAAAAATTAGATAGCAAATGTTAAAGTTATCTTAAAAATTAAGAAAATGGCTTCAACAAAGAAGCACCCAGAACTTAATCGTGAGAAAAATAATTGATAATTTCCCGACTTCTAATTCAAATCAAAACCTGATTGTTTTCTGACTTTTTGTATTTTTGGTACATCTCGATTTTTATGGAATCGGAAACATCCGATCATGACAATCTTTCTTCATTCAAAAATAAAAAAAATAAATATGTTTTTCGTCTTTTTTTCTATCGTTTTTGTTTCTCAGTCTCTAAACCAAAATTTTTTTTCGGCAAATGAAAATACGGGGTCGTAATCCGTATTAAATAAAGCGGATATTTAATTCGTGTAAAAGATTAATGACAATTATAAATATAATGTAAATATAGGTGATACGAGGGATATATCAAAACAAAGGTATAGAGGGCGGTCGAACTTAGTACAAGTCATCACAATTATCATCAAAAAAGCCACTAGGACAATAACTCCCACGACCAAACACCCTTTTTCCCTTAAAATCTACTTGTGAGGTTAAAAAATAATTTGTTGAAGAAACAATGATCTCAAAAATCGCTTCATGTCGTATAATTTGTTTAACTAATGAGGTTAAGTTATTTTGATCGTTGGGAAAACCCGGCCCAACCTTTAATTGGCTATATCTTTTTTTATCAAGTTCAATTTGAAGAGCAAGATTTGAAGGAAATAAGTGAAAGCTTTGGGTCATGAATTCAAAAGGTTCAAATACATAAGTTTTAGATTATTTTTTATCGACCAATAAAACCTGTCTTATTTCAGAACCATCGAATTTTATTTGGGGGTAAGTTGGACTCCCATAGGTTATGGGCCATAGCCCTATTTGAGTCAACTATAAAATCTATCTCAATGTTTATTTAGTAAATAACTCGAAATATTGCGCGAAGTTGAAAAACAAAATCACGTGGTGTTTTATAAGTAAACATAGCGGTAAATCAATAAAGCGGCAAAATATAAGGATATAACAAACTTAACTCCCGTAGTGTCTTTCTGACTTTCGTGACCAGACTGGCGGCTTTAATCGCATTTATGACCCTTAATCATGTAGGTAAAGGGGTTAGCGAGATTATATTACTGCATTTTTATAGAAAAACTACATTTTTTATTAGCTTTCGATTTTTCAAATCATTCTTCAGAATGTGCAAATAAAGTAAAATATTTTTGAGTCAGAATTTTCGCAGGTATGAGATCGGTTTTAATTTGGCAATAGTAATCATTGTATAATGACAATTACAAAGTGATAGATCGACTATTGGATAATTGAGTTTTTCCGTTTTTTTTTCGAAATTTTTACTGTATTACAGACTTAGTTTTAAAATTTAATTTTATCAAAAAATTTTAATCATCAAAAAAGCTCTTGAAAGGGATCAAAAAAAAATCTATAGTATTTTTCTCATTACACCATAGCCCCAAAATGATCACGTGATTGTTATATTCAAGGAATAAGGTTTGGTAAAAGTAGTACTGTTTTTTTTCAAAAATTACTTAAACAATTTTTTGAAAAAAGTGGAAGTGGTTCTTTAGAAGTTTTAAAAGACTTTTTTTTCCATTACAACGCCCAAAGTCCAAACAGATCACGTGACCTTCAAATGTAAAATAAGGGTTTTGGTTCAAGTAAACAGAATAGTGAACAAATTACGCGCGAAAAACATTTTGGGCCAATAAACATCTAATTTAAAAGTCTTTGAAACATAATATATTTCCAAAATGGTCAGTGATCTTATATTTCAAGAAATAAGGATTAATTTTAACATATTTCAAACCTTATTTTTTGAATTAATTCGTCAACGTGATTTTATTCGGACTTTGGTGTATGAGAAAAAACTCTTAAAAACGTTTGAAGTTCCTCTCCAAAGTTTTTTTTTATGTGATTAGACGTCTTTTCAAAATACCGTATTTTGGTACCGTATATTAAATTACCGTAATCAACGGTTCATCGTATAGACTCGGTAGGTACCCTCAAAATAATCGGAAGGGTCGACTTTCTGATGAAAATATCTAGCACTATGGATCAATTATGTAACTGAAAGGTCGCCAGAGAGCAACATCCCTGTGAAATCTCAAAAATTTGACTTCTTTTTTTTTTTTGGCTTATTTTTTTTTTTTTTTTTATTTTGTGAACCGATTGTAAGCAGTCACGTAATTGACCATAGCAGGGTGTAAGGTTTTTTTCCCTTCTTTTTTCTTAAACATGTTACACTTGATTTCTGCCGTTTTGGATGTGGTGTCTGAGAAACTCTTCTGAAACCAATCAACGCGGGACATCGGTAACCAGTCGTGAAAAAGAACGGTAAACTTACACCCTGTAGTTGCTAAATGTTTTCATTAGAAAGGTCGACTCCTTCAATCTCTTTTGAGGGTAGTCACACAGCCTCTACGGTGAACTTGAAATGGCGCTGACTTTGTTATCAAAATAGTTCTTTTTTCATTTTATTGAAGTATTTTGTAAATATTAGTAAAATGTTTTTTGCGCAATTTGTACCCAAATGGTGGAGGTTTAATATTTTGAATTGCAAATGTCCATCTAACTTAATTCGTCTGTACTTTGCCTGTTTGTGAGAATCGGCGAGACATCAGAGAGTTTTTTATTTCTTTTCACATTGTGAACTTTTATAACTTTTTTTAACAATTGTTTTATAGGACGAGACAATTTTTCGAAAATATGAACTTACCATTGAAAAAATATATGTCTAATAATGAAACTCTTCGGTTATATGCTTGATTTAAAACGTTTGATCACGAAAGTCCAGAAGACACTACGGGTCCAGAGATTGTCGGCCACTACGGGAGTTAATAAATTATTTACACACAATTAATTAATTAATTTTATTAATCATTTTTTATAAGTAAATAACTTAATCAAATTGAAATCCGGTCTCACGTCGGGGCATCCGTTTTTACACCTGACGTATAGATTGAAGAAAACTCAAGGTAGAAAGTCATCACCATAGAATCACCTGTTCAAAAAACATATAGTAAAGGTGCAAAAATCAAAAATTCAATTTTTTTAAATTCCAAATACTATGTGGGGTACCGTAGTTTCACCACTAGAATAGTTTTCACCACTTTTTTTGTTATATAAACTTAATCATTTTATTATTATAATAATGAAAATAATAATTATTATCAAAAATGAATGTTTTTCAAAACTATCACATCGATTTTGTGAGAATGACGCACAGCGAAGGGACCGACGAGTTTCCTGTATTACAGCAGGGTCCGGCGGATAGGTGAAAGTTTTTTTGCTCAAAACATTCACCTATCCGCCGGATTTCACCTATCCGCCAGATTTCACCTATCCGCCGGACGTCAGGGAGAAAAAGTTTTTATTTTCAGATGCGTAGGCGATTGCGGAGGCTTACGTCGGTTTTTGCGTGGGTTTCACCTATCCGCCGGACCCTGCTGTAATAGATATTACCAGCGGAGAGAGAACACTACTATCAATTTTTTTTTTAAATCGGAACTTCAATTCACGAAATGGCAATCAGAAAGGTACACAGCTCAACTTGTAATTTATACTGTAAATCCACGTATTGTAAGTGCACTTAAAAATTAAATATTGATCCAAAATTTATCACACAAGAACCAAATTTTTATAAAAAAAACTAATGGGAAATTTCGGTCAAAATTTTCGAGAGATTTTACAAATCCGGAGTTAAGAAATATTTCAATATGACAAAGAACGTGAAGAGCGTAGTTTTCGCGAAAAAATTCAGTCGGGCTCGACACGTGATGATTTTTCTAGGGCTCCACCGGAATCTAGGTCTATAAAATTGTACGATTTGGCAACTTACGAATTATTTAACAATTTTTTTCTTAGACTTTGAGGAAGAGGACTGGAACTATTTTTTTAAATTTAGCGAAAATTTTAAAATAAATACAAATTCTACAAATTCCATAAAAAGTATACATGAGAAATTAAAGTATCGATGCAATGAAGGTAAAATAAATTTTGAAAAAGCGTCTCAAACTTTATGCACTTTTAAAGCCGATTATCGATCAGAATTCGAATATAAAGTTTTATTAAATAACATGAATTTACGTAAACATGAAACTGTCGAAAATAATCGGAAAAAACTTCAAATAATGCAGGAATATTTACGTTTGTCTTATAATGAACAAGCGATGTATTCATTAGAATACGCATTCAAATTTGGCACCAAAAACCCACTAGCTTTTTATGTTGGTGTTCCCATTTTTTTAGAAAATCCTGATGAGTCGGCATTAGATCAAGAAATCCACGAGTTAACTCAGTTATAAATATTATTTCATTTGTCAAACCACAAAATTTATTCCTTGTGTTTATCTGTATAAAATGTTTCTGTATAAATTATTAAATAAATTTGATTTCAAAAAATATAGCCTTTATTTATAAATTAAGTGTAATCAAATGACTAAGTTTGTCCCGTTTGTATGATTTGCCGCTTTATTGATATACCGCTGAAAATGCTCATTTAATACCACGTAAGATCGTTTTTAAAAATCGCGCAATATTTTTAGTTATTTACTGAATAAACATTGAGAACAATGAATTTCAATGTTGACTCAAATAGGGCTATAGGAGTCCAACACGATCCTTTATTTGAAGATGGCCTTAATTTATGGGTCAAAAAATTATTCGATGGTTGAAGGTAATGGTTTATAAGTTTACCTAAGTTTTGCACATTGATTTTCTAAAGTTGACAATTTTTGACTTATGTCAAATTATATGGTATTGGATCTAAATCAGCACCAAAAAAAATTCGAATTATAAACCACAGCCGAATTTCTGTTCACACGAGACGCAAAAAACTTAACAGAATTTTGCAAGTGAGTATTAATAATTCTGTATTATCATTAATTTTCAGCCAAACTTATTAGTGAACACTACCCCCATTAAAAGTCTGCTTTATATATTTTAATTTTGTATTCATTTATTATACCGATTAAGGGCCCTTAACCGACAGATCGTGAGTATTTGAAAAATGCGGAATCTGAACATTTATTAGTTGTTCATCCCAAATCTGACCAATGAAATCAGCCTATTCTGCAATCCAGGGTTTTGATTTGGTGCTAGTATCCCGCGTTGTTTGTATCATTCAAATAGTCACGATCTGTCAACTGAGGGCCCTTAATCCATACAGTTGAAAATGTTAATTTTTGCTTTTCTACGGGTTAAAATTGTATTGTTCGGCGTCTCGCCTGTATTTATATATAATTGTGTGATCATTAAATTTATCTAGATTATGAAAATAAAATTCCGTAAATTATAGAACTCAGTGCGTTCAATTCACATTGAATTTTATTTTCATTATCTGAATAAATTTGACAATCAAACAATTACATATAAATCAAAAGATATTGAATAATACTATGTTAACCAGTGGAAGAAAATGATTTTGTGGAGCATAATGAAAAAATTCCATTCTTCAGAAATCCATTGTTATTTATACAAATTTAATTCTGCAAATATCTCTCGAACAAACTTTTCTCATAGTTAAATCTCACCGCGCAATTGCTCTCAAACTCGCTTTCAGGCATACCTTTGTCCGATTTTTCAAAGTTTTTCATTATTCTTTTCATGATAGGTACTTAATCATGCAATCGTTTTTTTTAATAGAAACGAAAAAAAACAATGGGACTATTTTTCGACCCTTTTTTCTCGACTCTCTGCCCGCCGAACAAAAAGATGAGTAAAAGGAAAGAGAACAGACTTTTCTTGAATATTTTATGTCCATGAATGGAGCGTTGATGACAGAACCTGGCCGGACACCTTCATTCTCATTTCACCCGTTGTCTAAACAACTGTTAACTCCTTAACTTAACCATGTATGATTTTATATCTCCTCACATTAAATATCCTCGAATAATATATCCTCATTGAACCCAAGATCAATCTTAGTCTCACGACTTAGGCGGGAAATTGTTTCTAAACGTCTACAGTTCAGAGCTCTATAGTCTATAGACTATATAGCGCTAAAACGAAACATTTGATATCCGTTAGACGGTCTGAATTAGACCACAACCAATCGTATTTTTCGACTAATTAGTCTAGGAGAAAAAATCAGATATATCCCTTTATCACTTTTTGGTTAGAATGCGTAGCCACTACTCCTTTTAACGTGTGATTTTAACGTTGTGGCTGCGCATTCTAACCAAAAAGTGATAAAGGGATATAATATAATATACGTGTGCACTTGAGACTGAAAATATAATGGATTCAATTATAAAAAACATGTTACATGCACACTAAACTAGAATCAAAATATAATTTGAAATATTATTAGTAAATAAGTATATAAAAAGTGAATTCAAGAGTTTGTATCAATTTTTGAACGGCGCCGCCTGGCCGTTATTTATCATTCATCTAACAATTTCATTTGACACTTCAGTACCACTTTCATCAACCAGCTGGTCAACCGCGGTTAAACACGCGGGATTTTCCAAATTCGATATTTAATGTCAATTTATGTGCACTTTTTGGGGTGCGCCTGGAATTGTGATACTGAATTGAATTAATCGTTATGATGTCAATTAAGGTGGGCTAGTTTTGACGTCATTCGTATGGCAAATGCATCCTCAGCCGACATATACACCACGCCTCAATTAATGTAAAAATCGTTCGTCACGTCAGAGACATGATTTGGTTGTTCCTCTATAACGACAAATTTACCAATTTGTAAATTTTTTCACTCTCTAGCGACAAATGAGCCAATTCGAAAGTGACGAACCTTCGTGCGCTATTTCCAAATTGGCAAATTTGTCATTATAGGCTAAGTAAAACTAAAATGATTTCTACGCGACGGACGATTTTGCACATAAAATAAAGCGTGGTCAATGTGTCGGCTGAGAGGTGGATTTTCTATATCGGATTGTTGATACAGTGAAAACTTAATGGTCTTCAATGAAACTCGAACTATAGATATACCTTTTATTTGGAAAAACTTTTATTCGAAAATTCCAACGTAGCAAAAAGTTTACTATCAAGAGAAAAAAATTGAACTGGTGCAAATCTGTCTCTAAGCACCGACCCCCTCAATTATTGTAGATCTTTTATATTTCACGAAAAATGTTCACTCAAAAAATAATTTTCAAATGTGATCCTTGGAGTTACTGTAAGACCGGAAGTTAAAAATTCGGAAACTACCATTTTTTATAAATTGCCTCGAAAATGTTCAGTTCGTATAGAAATGAATTCGGAAATACAATGAAAAAAATGCGACTTTTAGCGGCAAAATTGCCAAAAATGGCACTTTTCGTTATTTTTGAAGCACTATTAGGGTAAAAATCGAAAAAACTAAAATACCAGTTTTTTGTTTTTCAAATATACATGTTCTGTGAAAAAATAAAATTCTTTTGAAATAAGGTGAAAAAATACGTCTTTTAAAAATTGTTTTTTGATCGCGGTTAACTTAATTTACCGGTTGGTCGAACATTCTATTAAAAACATTATGAAAAAATTACTTCCAGAGATTACGAACTACCATTCTTGAGATTTTTATAAGATTGTTATGAAGGAAGAAAAAGTTATGAGCCCTTGAAAAAGCCTTTCCGGCCTATACAACCCCTTTAATTAAGTCAGCTGGACATTTTCAAATTACATAGAGTTGGATGTAACATACAGTATGTTGGTTTAGTCTTGCAAAATAAATTTTAAAAACAAAAATTAAGATTATTTACGACAGCAATAACACGTTTATAAAGTGTAAAAATTGATTTCAATTAAATAAATACGGTCGTTTTATTAAATTAAAAAGGGGTTTTAAATCGTCTGATCCAGTTTAAGCAGCTTTTGCTAGCT
Source organism: Oikopleura vanhoeffeni (assembly GCA_004367855.1). Classification (NCBI taxonomy): domain Eukaryota; kingdom Metazoa; phylum Chordata; class Appendicularia; order Copelata; family Oikopleuridae; genus Oikopleura; species Oikopleura vanhoeffeni. The sequence continues at coordinate 36,754 of SCLH01063307.1, forward strand.
ATGAAAATTTCCGAAGCATAAAATATTTAGCCAGAATAAGCCTTGCTTCATCAAATGGTGTCTTTAAATTAAATAATTTTGGAAAAATATCTTCAAACTGACCTTTAAATTTCACAATATTGACCTTGAGGCTTTTTCTCTTCAATAAAAAATGTATTTAATTTCTCTAGTCAAGTTCCAAATAAGAATGTCTAATTCCATTTCTATTGCAGTTTTGGCAGAATTTTTTTTTGTTTGATATCGAAATAGAGTGATATATGTATTACCCCCAAAAAATAGATTTTTTTTACCGATTTCTATCTTATAACTTGGCCAATCGATCGTTATTGTGATGTTCTTTTCTGTAAAACGAGGATAGAAAAGTAGCTTAGTGATACCCTCTTATATAATGGGATACCTGCGATATATAAAGCGGATTAGACACTTTTTATATGCAAAAACAATTAACTTTAGTATTTAAATATTATTTGTTAAGACGCATTATATACTCTAATTTTTCTTTAACTCTTAGGTGAAGTTGAAATGTAAATCTGCTATTCAGAAAATGGCGAGTTTTTTACGGTGATTTAGGCAGTGGAAATTAAATGATGCTCATTTTAAAGGCTGATTAATCTTATATTTACAGGTTATTTTTTCAAAAAAAAATGGATTGAAAATCAAGGAAATTGGTAGTTTGTTCAAAAAGCGCGGGCGTAATCAGCCAATCAATAGCATTTTTGAGCCAAATAGATAAAAAGTTAAAATTTAAAAATTCCCCGGGAATGAACAATTTCCCTGATTAGGGTTGTATTTTTTTTTCTCAAAGATTTCGAATGAATGTTTAACGAGCTCATTTGGACTATGAGCACTAAAAAATCTGTTAATTATAAATAAGTTTACGTGACGGAAATTACGTCCCATTTATCACTTGCTAAGATTGGCTGATTGGCTGAAAAAGACGCTGAATGGCTTGAAGAAATTCTGCGAGGAACTCTCAGCATTTGCTAAATGAACGAACTGCCCATTTTTTCGATGAGTATTGTATAATTTTTGTTTTCCGTACAATTTTGGTATATCTATTATGGTATATCTTTTATGGTACTTGCTCGGGTTTTCATGCCACTCTGCAAAAGTGATAAATATGAACGAAAACATTAATATCTTTATTTAACCAAAATATTTGTGGAAACATTATTGATTCAAATGCGTTCACAAAATCTCAATCTTGGCTATTTGAAAATTGGGAACATAATAGAAAATCTATTTCGTCTTGAAAAATATTTTTTTAGTTGATTTACCATATTTTCCAGCTAATGAAATTGAAAAAATGAAGAAACTGCCACGAACGTTTCTGAAATCGTAACTATTTGCGTGAATTCATATAAACTTCCCTAATAATGATAACTATTTGAGAGTAACTACTGGACATCGAGATTCACTCACATAATATCTTCAAACATGCACAGTCGCCTCAAAGTTTTTTGCTGAGTCTGACTGTATTTGGTCAGACAACGTTTTTTGAGCTCGAGAAGTAAAAAGTCAACTATCTCAAGATGATTCGTGAAACGAGGATGAAGAAAATATTTTTTTTGGAAATTCCATTCCTTTCAAAAATTGAAAAACTTTTACGCGACTATAATCTTAAACTTCCGGAAGAAAGAGATATAATAGAACACGGACGCCCGCGGGCCATTAAAGCGCGGAAGGGATTAAGTTGAAGATTAATTGGAGAGTTTTTTGAGAAAAGGGAGGAGCTGTTGCAAAGTCTAACTAGGTTCAGAAGGAGGTCCTAGTAAAGGGATCCTAACTAGGTCTCTAATCAACAACTCGAAATTCCTAATGCCAAACTTTAGCAGAAAGTTTAAGGTGATAAAATCCATTATAAACTTATTTGCTGGAAACGCGGGAGTTTTAACGTTGAAAAGAATACTGACCAATTAGACAAAATTCACTAAATTAGGGACTCACTTATTGAATAATTATTTCAACAATAACTCAAAAGTGCAGAACTCGAAATAAAGATAGATATCAAAATTTATAAAAGCTGTTTTGAATTTGCTGAGTGATGCTGATATTTCTGTAAATATAAATTTCAGTTTGAGTGTCATTTTAGCCTGAAATTTTGGCTTTTTTGGACTTTCACATACAAAATAATCAAAATAGAATTTTCAGCTCTATCGAATGTAAAAAAGAATTGTCCAAAAATCATTTAAAACAGAAATATAACAAATTTCTTTTTCAATTTAAGCTTTTTAATAACTTTAATAAGAATAACTTGCAAATTAAGTAAATATTTTTTTTGAAAAAAGTCTTATTTACTTTGCTTGGTCTGAGAAAAAGAATATGATGCTTGGAATATTATTTATTGACGTCAATTTAGCCGCTAAAATTTAGCACTTTCGAGCTTTCACATAAAAAATATAAAAAATAAAAATGATAATTTTAGCTCTATCGAATTTCCAAAAATTATTATCCGAACCCGTTTAAAATAAATAAAACAAATTTAGTCTTTCCAATTAACCTTACCCGTCACCTACTTACAATTTTGCTCCCGGCAAGCAGTGGTTCAAGGGCGCCGGAGAGCACGAGAAAGAGCCCCAGAGACAAGTTAGTTGGTTCTGCTAAAAGCAGGTCTCAAATAATATTGCATAATATTGCAAATAATAGTGAAAGCCCGAAAAAGTGCTAAATTTCAAGCGGCTAAAATGACGTCAAAATAATATTCAAACTTATTTTATTTCTCAGACCAAGCAAAATAAAGAGAGACTTTTGCAAAAAAAATATTTTACTAATTTGCAAGTTTTCTTATTAAGTTTATTAAAGGCTAAAATTAAGAAGAATTTGTTATATTTCTGTTTTGAATGATTTTGGACAATTATTTTTTTTTTACATTCGATAGAGCTGCACAATTCTATTTTGATATTTTATATTTTTTATGTGAAAGTCCAAAAAAGCCCAAAATTTCAGCGGCTAAAATGAACAACTGAAATTATATTAACAAATTCGAAACAATTAGGAAAATAATTTTGAACGATTTTTCCTAGAAAATTTGAACTGTCATTTTTGACTTCCTTGTGACAAATTCTATATTCAATACTGAACTTAGTATTGACTAAACTGAACTATGCGTTTCTGACATTAATTCGAAAATCGATAATTTTTCTGTTGTCTATTGGTTCAAGAATTAAATAAAGTTTTTATTTGTTCGGTGAGACAAAATTCTATTGATACATTCACCATATATAACAAAACAAAATATAATCGATTTTTGACCTAAATTGTCAGAACGCATAATTTACTTCGTAATACTCAGGTTAGTATGGAAATATTAAACTTGAAGTTGAAAGAAATGATTTTATTTTATGAAAGAATTGATCGCGGCAAATAACGGAGATTTAACTCCAGTAGTGCGACAATCTCGGACCCGTAGTGTCTTTGCGCCATCGTGCGCAGCGCTTGAATGAGCATTATACCGAACATTCATCATCAACATATATTTTTCAATGATTATCATTATATTCAAAGATTCTCTACAGTTCTATAAAAACAATTTGTTAAAAAATTTTATAAAAGTTATCAAATGTGAATAAGAAAATTAAAACTCTCTCATTTTGCGAATCTCAGAAGCAAAGTGCATAAATAACACGAATTAGAGTTTATTTGACATTTTCATATTTCAATATAAACCGCCACCAATTACCGCCACCAAATAAGGTGTGAATATGTCATAGATATCCTTATTTCTCGAATAATAAGATCACGTGACGTGTTTGGAAAATATAATTATGTTCAAAACTCTTGAATTAGGTGTATATTGCCCCAAAACATTTTCCGCGTAATTTTGATCACTATTTGTTTACTTTTCATCAAAACCTATTTCCTAATTGAAGTCACGTGATCATTTTTCTTTGGTGTAATGGAGAACAAGTCTTAAAACTTCTAAAAGAACCACTTCACTTCTTTCAAAAATGATTAAAGTGATTTTGAAAAAAAACAGTACTATTTTGGTCAACCTTAATCCTTGAAATATAGGGGTCGACTGATCACTTTGGGGCTATGGTGTAATGGGAAAAAAGCTTAGAATTTTTTTTTGTCCTGCCAAAGGCTTTTTTTGATGATTTAATTTTTTTTTGCAAAAATAAGTACTGTAATACAGTAAAATTTCGAAAAAAAACGCACAGACTCAAGTTATTCAAATAGTCGATCGATCACTTTGTAAATTCTCATTCAACATAATTAAAGGGTTAAATTGCGATTAAAGGTCATTGCGCCATCGATGGCGAAAAGACACTACGGAGTAAAAATAAAAATATTTTGCCCATTACAAAGTTATTTAATCTTAGAAATTATACATAAATTTTAATTGAACAAAAATTTAATATTTTGTATTGAAAATGGTTTCGGAAAATTATTTTTCGAACATTCGTCAGAGCTATAAATGTGCTTAAACTTTTATATTTAAAAGTCAAAAATGGCTTCAAGGTCAGAGTTAAATGAAGTTAAAATGAAGTCAAAATGAAATTTTGAAGCTGTTTTATTTTTGTATAGAAGCAGAATTGAGGAAAACTTTCTACTTTTTAAATTTCATTTAATTGTAAGTTATTTCATTCATACAAAGTTATGCAATATTATTGAGGCCTAGCGTTAGCGAAAACTAACTTTGTCTCTGGGCTCTTTCTGCGTGCTCTCCGGCGCCCCTGAACCACTGCTTGCAAGGAGCAAAATTGTAAGTAGGTGACGGAGTAAGGTTAAATTGAAAGACTAAATTTGTTTTAATTTGTGTTTTAAACGGTTTTGAATAATAATTTTTTGAAATTGATAGAGCTAAAATTTCTATTTGATTTTTATATGTTTCATGTGAAGCCCAAAAAAGTGCTAAATTGCAGCGCTAAAATGAGTCAAGAAATTACATATTCATAAAGCATTATGTCTTTTTCTCAACCAAGCAGAGATAAATAGGACTTTTTCAAAAAAAATTTATTTCCAGCCTTAATTTGCAAGTTATTTCTTTATAAAGTTATTAAAATGTAAATTGAAAAAAAGAAATTTGTTATATTTTTGTTTTAAACTGATTTTGCGACAATTCTTTTTTTACTTCGATATGCTGAAATCATTTTTGATTATTTTATTTTTGATAGTAAAGTCAAAAAGGCCAAAATTCAGCGGTAAAATGATCACTCAAATGAAATTTATATTTACAGAAAT